>NMRA01000090.1:193368-212921 GCA_002633005.1 Phoronis australis
GGCTGAAATTTGGTGAACACTGTTGAATCGTGCAGAATAGTAAGTAAAGATATGTCTAACTAAATTTCACCGTAATTTGTTGGCGAAAACAATTTACACAAAGTTTTAAACTCGTAACTTATCCCGCTGTCCTCCAATATGGCCGACGCGATCCAAACAAAGTGACCCAAATTTCGCCACAAAACTTGCAATAACTTTACACTGCTTGCCCCGATTTTGATACTTTTTCGATTTTTACTGAGTAGAATGTACTATCTTTCCGATGATAGTAAAGTATTTTTTCAAAACGACGAAAAAATAAAACCAAAAAAAAATTGGTTCGACCCATATTGGTTCTTAGGACGTTCGACCCGCCTACGTAAGGAACTAAACACCAATGCTATTTTAACATACTAAGTACGCGGAACATTCTAGAAAAATCAACGACCACTAACTACAAACTATAAATACACTACATATGCAAACGAATCACGATATATTACTAATAAAACAAAATAATGAAGACTTTTCGAGCAAGCCATAGCACATTCAGTTACAAGGAAAAAATGGCGGCGTTCAGGACAAATTCCTGAACTGATGAGCCTGAAATGTGGGTACGGAAATAACCGATGACAACCGGTAATCATACGCTCAGAGAGAACGGTCAAATACTGTTAAAAAATCGCTTTTGGCAAGAAAGGCGAAAAGAATATAAAGAAAGGGTGTCGAAAATAAGAATTTATGTAGTAAGTATTTTCGGATACTAGAACCACATGGGCAGTTTGCAACAAGGACTTTAAACGGTAGAAGTTTTCGGAAGCCGATGTTGAATGCTTCCTTCCTCAGTGTGACCGTGTGAGATCACAAATGCGGGAAAGGTTAAATGTGCCATCGTCTCTGTTCTTGACGTTGGAGATGGATTCTCTTATTCTTCTTTTTCTAGTGTGACTTTCACTATCAATTATTTTTGCATTTTCTCAGTCATTCACCTGATTGTGTTTTTCTAGCGTGATCAGTGATAGCTGATTTGTTAAATTCACTGAGAGAGGCTTTCTTGTGCGACCTGGTGAAAGCTCTATATCTGGTAATGTCCTCAAGGTCCTCATGATGTTCAGCCAAAATTTCAACCAGTTTCAGCAATATAAACACTCTTTCATGAAGCACAACCAATGTTATAAACAATACCACTACAATCCTCATGTGCTAAGGAGGATTGCAGTCAGAATGTTCCACTTGCACCACAAGTTGATTTCTTGCTCTGTTGCTTTTGTTTGGGCGCTTCCATTTTGGTAACAGGAGTCAAAATCATTAAAAACATGCGTTTAACGAGACAAGGAACAGGGAGACAAGTTGCTGGTCACAATGGTTCCTGTCTGCTTGTATTAAAAAATGTCCTGGTTTCCATCACTATAAGCGTGATTGGGTATCATTTGTGGATGTACTGTTGAAGTGCAACATTGAGCCAAATGTGATTCCTATGTGGTTTCCGTCCAAAATAATGTTGAAGTTTCCAATATCGTTGGTCATATACCAGCCAAGTGTGCTCCTGTGTGTTCTCATTTCATGGCTCAGGCTGGTGATATTCCGTGTATTGTCTAGGGAAAATTACAGAAAAGTGGGCCACGAACTTGAAATTCCTGCCAAGTACTGCTTTGTTGGTTTTGCCACGGCAATGAAATACATTGGACAAGCGTCATCTCGGAAATCATGCTGTTAGCATATGCGCTAAGTAACTAACGGTTAAGCACGAGGTTGACCCAGTTAAGTTTTAAAAGAGGCGCTTGAATAATATTATGTAGATGTATATTATTGGGCTCTCAATTCTTCACCAATCCGTTAAAATAGGCTATGCAAGTTTGTCTCATATGTTACTAAAAACGAAACAACTATCACCATGTTCCAAACCCCAATAAGAAAGTACAAAAGTATGGTATTTATATGAATGTACATTGGCCAGTCTGAGTGCATAACTTCTGCATAAAATATGGTGGTGATTCAAACTGTGCATTTTGTTATATTTTTAAGTGATGCGTAAAAAAGCTTTGTACACACATGAAAATAGCGATTATTGTGAATGATTCTTTCCTTTACTGTGAGCAATTAAAGGTCAAATGTCAGCGGTTATGAGAACGTAACACTGTTCAGTCGCTCACTTTCACTGACTGAAATTAAAAACACAAGATTATATTACAATAAAAAATGTTTTGTTGTCTTACAGCATGTTTTGATCAGAAATGTAGGCTACAACTAATGCATCACAATAATGTCGTCGTCATTATCATCATCGTCTAAATGCGTGAATCCATCAAAGTTGTCCAAGTCATCATTGCAGATACTATCCAAAATCAAATTGGCAGCCTTTAGCCCTTCAGCCTCTATCCGCAGCCACCACTGTGCGTCTCTCAGTGGGTCGTTCAATAGATGATCTTCGCTGCCATCAAAATCTGTGGAAATTACGCACACCTTGAAGCTGCGTCGCACAGTGTCCTCTCCAATTGCTTTCCAGGTGCGGAAATTCACATCACATTTAGCCTGGAGGCAATTTCTAAGTTTCCCATGGACGTTTTTTTGTCTGCCTTCCTTCATGATGCGTACTTTTGCCTGACTTGGAGTGCATGTGACGTAGTCCACGAGACATCGGCCAGTTGCAAGATGGAGTTACAGCTACCTGGAATAAAAGCCGTGTCAGTATCGACTTCTCCAATAGCATCTATAATGTAATCCATTGTGGGGATCCTGGCGTGGTCATTGTCGTTGTCTCTCTATCACTAACGAATCCACTCTTGAATAGTCGCTGATGTCATCCACTGTGACGTGCTGTTTGTCACCTGAACGTTGTTGAGAATGTTCAATATCACCCTGACTCATTGTGGAATGTCACCATCACGTTGATTAAACTAGAAGTGCTGATCGCTTCTGGCCGTTTGCCGAAGCACGTACCCCAATGATGAATCTTCGCTTACTTCCCCCAGTTTTTGCAATCCAAACGGCTCTTGAGCCTCTTACGTCACTAGTTTTATCAAATCTGCACATTGCAGATGTTGTAATCCTTGTAGTCGTTTCTTAGTCGCTGCCTTTGAACGTGATGTTTAAAGGAGGTAATTTAAGCGGCATAATCTTCCCTGAGCTTTTGGGCCTCAGTGGTCCCAGGTCTAATTCCAAGATGATTTATGTTCTTCCACCTGCGCAGCCACCAGTCCGATGCTCCGAACCTGCCAATTGCCTTCAATAGCACTCTCAAGCCCCACTCCTTTTTCTCTCAATTCAGCATTACTCACTGATCCTCCAGCTGCTCTCTCATAATATCAAGTACTCCAAGAATTCGCCATCCACCTCATCGCATATGCTGCCGCCAGGGTGAAGCCGCTTCAGAATGCTTGCAGGGCCCTGGCCATTGTGTGACGGCAAATCTTCGTTTCTTAGCCATTTTTGTTCACTCTTCCTATGAAGCTTGAAGTCATGCAACATTTCAAAAATGTTATCACCTTGCTCTCATGCTGTGATATTATTTCTAGTTTGTACTTCATGCTATGGCTATTTTGTTTCGGCGTCTGCATTGTGCAGCAGTGTGTTGACCTGAGTCATCCAACCAGCTGGCTGGCCTCATGACAGCTGGATCTGGATAACTAGTTGGGAGAATACTGTAGTAGAAGTTACTGAAGTCTTGTATAAATAAACAGAATGGCTTTTTACCTCCTTGTGAATGACAGGTTGATAACACATAAATGGTAATTAAAGTGTGTGCCATTTGGAAGTATTCAAAATAATTATTTTCCATTAGATGTAGTGATATGAAAGTCAAACCCCCACGGTCAATGTTCACGCTCCATGTACAAATAAAAATTTTCAATTTAATTGCAAAAGAGCTTTTAAGAAGCCTTTTAAAGTATTGAATAGTCAAAAAAATGTTTCTGTCATGATCACCCCAGGAATCAACTGACCAATGAATCCAATATCTAAGGCCGAATAAAACCAAATTTCACGAATAAGCTGAAGGTTTCCTTGTTCAAACAACCCCACAATATTTACGTACTTATGGCTTAAACTTAATTTTTACCAAATGCTTTTTTCAGCATTTACTTTCAATAATTAGGAAGTCAGCATTTTATTGTCGCCTGCGCGTTGAGTCTATGCTTAGCGCGCTATCTCCCAATGTCTAACTTGAAACCTATGTTTGCTTAGCGCACAAAATAATGCATGTACAACTTGAAACAATGGATTCCTGTGTATGTCTGCTGTCTCTGGAAACACATCTTTAAATTTTCTGACGTAAAACATTCCGCTCGTGACACGCTGCTCATGTGAATGTTTTCACACATAGACAATTGTCCCAGGGGTACTTGTCCTTTTACCACACACTGACACGAGTTCTGTGCATGAGCCAAAGGAAGTAATTGTGTCTCCTTCAGTATAGAGCATGAGAATACGGGTATTGTACCCCCATAGTAAGGCAAGATTCCAGTTCCGCTAAAACTGATTGATTGTCACTGACAGGTAAGCGAGTTGCGCACGTTTTGGAATCTTAGTTTTGTGCAGCAAACATTCACAAAACACAGACATTTTTAAGGAAGTCTTGATCATGAAAAATTGGGGGTAGGGTGCCAGGTAAGCCAAGCATGGGTGCTTTAACCAGGATGAGTATGGTATTACTGACATTAGTAATGTCGCCTTGTCACAAACGTTAGTGGTGTGTAACGGGTGTAACACACTGTTTCAAGTCTACAACGTTGTCACAAAGTTGAGAGTGTGATGCAAGTTACATAGCTTTTTTTAGCTCTTGTGTACATGCATGTGTGTTTGTATGTGCATGTTCTTATTTGTACACTTTGAGCCTATTCACCCAAATTGATAAGAAAGATCTTTAAAGTATTGAGTTTTAGTTTGTCAGGTTTCCATGTTGCTTGACATCTCTTACTTTATTTTAGGGCGATGTCTCCTGCCCACGCCATGCCTATCACTTCATGTGAAGGGCCAGTGTTTCTCGACCCAGGTATGGTAACTAAGTGAACAAATGAAAACATTGGTATTCAAACTAATGACTGACCTCTTTTTAAATTATGAAAAGAATTTTAAGTATTCCCTGGTTCTCTATCTGGTGAGCGCAGTGTGCACAGAGATATCGTTACTGTGCCTTAATGATGCCTCGATTTTGGGGCCGAATATGGTGAAACATTTTCAAAATAGGGCAAAATTCCCCTCATTGGTCCAAAAGTTTTCCTCCGATGAAGTTTAGAATCTTTTTAGGTCACACAGTTGCAGTCAAATATGGTGGCGACCGTGGTTGGGCATTTTCCCTCATCCAAAAAATACTCTCAGAAGGCAGTGACAGGCACCTTTCCTCTCAGGTGAGGGAGCCCGGCTCTGTGGTGATATCAATGAGTGCATTAATCCTCCTAACACATACCAACAATTTCATCGGAAAGTATCATGTGTAACGATATAAAATGTACAAGACAGTATGCCCTGTCAGAAAATTTTTGCTGCTTTCTTAATATGACAACTGTAGTGACTGGGTATGACAAATTCATAGTTGCAGTCAGGTCCTCACACCATATTTTTCCACATATGGATTACTAATGAGTTAAAACTTGTTAAGTCATATTTAATGTTTGTTGAAACTATTGTGCGTGCATGCGCGTGTGTGTGTTCATTTTGTTGTATATATATGTATATATATGTATATATATATATATTTAAATTTATTTGCCTTGGATGACTGAAGTTTAGTCGAAGTACAGCTACTGTTTTATTATGAAATGTTTTGTACAGTATTTTATTATATATTTACTTGTATGTTTGTGTTCGTGATGCCACTTACACTGGGCGATCTACCATTTCAACTGCCATCTGAAGAAAGACATTTATGTAGACATTATGAAAGTTCTTTGAACAAACTAACTAAAGCCAAGAACAGCTTACTTTTCAGTGAAACTTATATATGTATATATATATGTATATATATGTTAAAATACACTAGTTTTACCCTATTCAGATCTTCCTGATATTTATAGGGTATTCTTTCAATTTAACTTCAACTAAACAAATGCTAAGCTAGAACTTCATGAGAATTCTGGTAATTCGTGTTGGTGTTTTATAATAGCAGTTTAGTTTCCAACTGAGGAATATTTTATTGCTTTAAGTTTCAAGGTACAGGTACTTAAACTACATGGTTAACGGACCCATAAACACGGTCATGGACGCATGAACGCGACTCATGTACCTGCAAACACCGTTCACTGACTCACAAACACGGGAACGGACTCACTAAACACGATCCATTCTCCCATATACACAGGACACAGACTCACGTTCAAGAAGAAACACAGTTAACGGATTGCGAAACACGGTTTACGGACAAAATGTAGATGTCAGCTGACCCAGGAAGCCGATGAGTCCGTGACCTGTGTTTATGACATGCTTTATCGGAGTGAACGGTGATTGGCGGTCCGTTTACAGTGTTTTTTCGTGAATATGAATCCGTGTCCCATGTATTTGGGTGAATGGATCGTGTTTGTGAGTCCGTTCCTGTGTTTGAGAGTCAGTGAACGGTGTTTGCAGGTACGTGAGTCATGTTCATGCGTCCGTGACCGTGTTTATGAGTCCATTAACCGTGTAGTTTAGGTACCTTGAGTTTGCAGATGGTAAGTCATGGCAAGTTCATGTAGCAGGACAACATGAATGGCAACTAACTTGAGAACCAATTAACTTTTCAACTCCACTGATCACCTTTTTTACTGTGGTTTTGCCTTGACTCACCATCAGCTTCAGCTGTAAATGGTTTTGATTCTAATCTGAGACAGATGGTCCTGCTGAGAAGATAGTACTTCTTTCTCTTATAACTGAAGGATGCTGAATTGGATAATTCATCAAATTTCCTGTTTTTAAGTTTGTGTTTGAAATTGGTTTCTTTTTATGCTGTCATCTCTATTTGATACACAATCCTCACTTGAAAGTTAACGGACTCTATCAATGAGTAGAAGGCTGACCTTCCAATTACTTGGTTCTCACGAATACAGTGTCTTCGTTAATATATGGCCCTTTCGAAATGATTGCATTTCCATTTTGATAATGCAACCTCATGTTTTTCAATTGGGCACACCTAGTGTTTTTGTTTCAATGTTTTCGTCTACATAAAATGCTATGTATCCAAAACGCTTATTGAGCAGTAGTTCTGTTTTGGTAGTACATAGTGTTTGAAAACATCGTTGGCACAAGTATATTGAAAACTAGTCAAGGTCCAATGATTGATTGTAATTAAAAAATAGTCTATACCATATCACATTACACAGGTAAATTTTAGTCCAAAATACTCATCCCACCTAAAATTAGTTCCCTAGGCTTACATTCTTTACTGACTACAAGTGTTGTAATTTTGAGATTCTGTACTCTGCTGTTCCTAACTAGTTCAGAAGACCTGTCATGGAAAACTCAATCGTCATCCTACAGCGATACTAACATAATGGTCTATAGCAATCAATGGATGTGTTTTCACCCCTTGATAATTATCTCTGCTGTCATATTGAATGTTGCAAACAGGGTCATGGACCATTTGCAGCTGCACTAATGCTCTCACCACACTTCCATCCTGACAGCAGGAGATGGAAACTCCAATGTCCGTTAGGTTTTCGTTTTCAGTCGTCTTTTTCCCCTTAGACTGGCTTGAGGTGTCACAAAAGTTTCAATAGTTCAGGATGCGCTTCCCATCGCCAAAGGTAGACAATCTCTGGTGTTAATGGTGGAAGAGTGCCTAGCCAAAAGCTTGATGTCGGAGACGTACAGGTTGAGAGGACTGCTGTTGTTAAATGCCCTAGCCAAGTGATGTGTTCTGTCCTTCACTTGGATGTTGGCATGACCTGGCTCATAGGTCCCCATCACAGCTGGATGCTTGGGAGGGAAAATTGGCTAGTATGATGGCTGTGCCCGGTTGCATGAAACAGTTTCAAATAGGGACTCATCTAAATTCCCTAAATCTACTACACATTTTTGGACTTGTGAAAACATCAGTTGTCTTTTCTTGAATTGTTTTAGTTTCATTACCAAGTCAACTTTTGACTTTGATACAAGTCGAGAGTGAATTAATTCTATGTTGAATTGTCAATATTATCGAACATATTTAGGATCTTTTCATGCAGCACACCTAATTTAAGGACTGAGTCCCCATTTATTTTTAATGAACTTTGGACTCAGTTTTCAGTTTAATTATTAGAAAATGTCATTAATCAAAGGGAAGCTCATAATAAGGATGAAATGATTGAAAAATATTGCATCTGTGAGTCCATAAAGACACAAGTACGCAGAAAGACTTAGGGACATTAGTTGAGTCCCTATTTGGGCCTGTTTCATGCAACCAGGCACAGGATGCCAGAGCATATCTTTGACGGGACAGTCACAAAGTTTGTTGCAAAGATGATACTGCCCGGAGTCAGATCCAGCTCAGAGAGCTTGACAAAAGCGTGTTGTATGGCTTCTCAAATTTCGTGGGAGTGCTGCTGCTATTTTACCTGATTTAACTGAAGAGCAAATCAAAAAGGGTTTCAGGAAGTCCAATGAACGAACAGTTAAATAATAGCTTCAAGTATCACTTGATAGGTGGTGCATAGGCATAGACAGTCGTAGCAACTATAAGTCAAGTCTGGGCCTCGACTCGGATATTTCATGTTCTGGTTAGTAATGACTTTATTAAGCTAACAACACATGGATGCGTACAACGGTACTATCCGGCGTGCGTTTTTATTGTGATAATCATTTTGTTCTGAACAAACCATAAGAGGCACCTTTTCATGGAGAACTTAGTCAGAAAAGGCACCTTTTCCTTGAGCATTACGGGGTTTTCCCGTTACTCCCATTACTTGTTCGATTCTATAGCGCAACAACAAGTTGGGAAGATCACCCCTGTAGCCAATATCTTACACGGCTGATTAACTCCATTCTGGCATTTATGGTTGGAGGGCCAACTCTCTTTTGTTCGATAATTGTTCTAATCTCCAGTAAGATCATATCTAGCCTGACTGAGCTGTGCTGCTAAAAATAAAAGTTAAGTTATAACATATTTGAACATACATCAATAGCATTTCTGAAATCCTCTTCAAATGGGGATCATGTTTAGTTTTTGAATAACCAAAATTGCCCAACTACAACCACAGTTACGACAATCTATTCTTTCCAAATGTACCAATTTGCTCTGGGTATGACTGTGGTCTGTAATAAGCCTGGTAGATAATTGGCCTGCCTGTTGTCATACCAGACAAAAAGACTGTGCGTGGCAGTAAACAAAGAAGCTCACAACCCTCCAGGTCCGGTAAACTCACTCATGAAATGCCATCATGAAATTTTGTCAGAAAGGACACCCTTTCGTAGAGAATTTTTTCATAGGGAAACTGGTCACAAAAAAGTCATCCATTACAAGGGGCACATCCTGCATACCTCCTCGAATAAGAGTACCCCCAGAGAACTAACCCTTCGTGGTGACTTGCACTCTTTTAAGGGAAGAGCATCTTACTTTTCTAGCTGCAGCCCCCTACCGACTGTCAAAATATAGTTGAATACCCCTTGCTAAGAGTTCTTAAAACTCAAGACAACCAGTTCGTCTCTTGGTGTTTGTGGAGGAAGTGACCATTGAGGAAATCAGTAGTTGCTGTTTCTAGTTATTCAGTTGAATGAGCACTGTTAAATATTTAAGCCAATGTCCCCTTGTTCCTTGATCAATGGTTAATGTCACTGATGTGTGTAATTATTTTATGGAGAAGTCCAGATCTGTTCTTCAAGTGAATGGGCTGTTGGCAAGCGATTTTGATTATTGTACTGTTTGGGGAAGACGTTTCAGAATATGTATACTGTATACAATAGGGTTTAATGGAAACTGGAGATTGGCAATAACCAGACATGGGCAATTAAAGCCCAATGACAAGAACAGTGAACACAGTCATTTGATTGACTTAGGGAATTCATGTGTAATTAGTGTGCCATTTTTAACTTGAAAAGCAACATTTGGTGAGCATGTCACGCAATCTTATCAACATGACAAGTATAATCCGGATTTCCGCGTTCGTATGATTTTGACAATTTACTACACTGCACAAGGATGACTACTCTGGACAATAAAACAAAATACATTTGAACGCATACTGTAAAAAAACGCTTTTGGATTTTCCCAGCACGCGGAGGATTGCTACTCTAGGAGAACGCCTTGTTCCAGTTGTGTAGATAATGAAACATTGGCATCTCAATTGGTATCTGTCTTCTTTCTGATGAGGGTCCCTGAGGCAGATCTATCTTCACCTTGCTTTTTGACAGACACAATTTGTCTTAATTACTCATGAGACAACACAATATTGTTATGTTGGTCAAGCATAGCACAGCAGATAAAGGCTTTAACATTGCTGGATATAGTGCAAATTTTGCATTCCACTAAGGTTACCAACATTAATGCATTTTCAAAATTAAGATACGGCACTTCACGTCAACGTTTTAATGTGACTGTTCAACAAGTGTAGAATTGTTAATCGGTTGGATAATCTCTAGATTACGACCTCCTAGAAACAATCAAATTTCTTGTCATAACTTAGAAATGCCAGTGTTTGTAATCTCGTGGTGTTCATTTGTTAGTCGAGTATTAGTCAGGTTATGCCACCCTTGCATTCCCATTTCCAACTGTCAAAGATTAAAAATTACTGTAAATCCGCATGCAGGCGACAAATCTTGCTTTTACAAGATAACTCCTGACACCAGTTGGCAGTTGTGGTATAACGTTGCGCGTTGTAGCCGACAGATGGCGCGCTTATGATAGTAAATGAAACAACACATGAATACTAACGACTAGAATACGTCTATTGATTTGTAGTGTTGTGATTAACAAACAATATATTACAAT
This sequence comes from Phoronis australis, assembly GCA_002633005.1. Taxonomy (NCBI): domain Eukaryota; kingdom Metazoa; phylum Phoronida; family Phoronidae; genus Phoronis; species Phoronis australis. Next base: position 204,218 of record NMRA01000090.1, read on the forward strand.
AAGTTGTGAGACTGATGACTATTTGACTGAGATGAGATATCACTGCTGGTAAAGGAACTAATCTACAGTGCCACTAGTTACCAGCAACTAACACTCTAGAACAATCACCAGACTGGTTCATATGGACTAACAGGCTGATACCAGTGCCTGCGCTAAAGTGTCTGTGCCTCCAGTTACAGATTCTTCGATTGATGTCTTCACCCTGGGTTCTTGGTCATCTGATTTCTTCGATCTCAGTGGTCTGGTCTCACCTTTGTGATCTTTGTGGTCTATTTGGTCTTTCAGGGCTTTTCTTGGTCAGGGTCTGTCTCTCACAAAGTTTGGCCATTTAAATAACGTTCATTATCATGTCTCATGATAAAACCTCTCGCTATGAGCCAAAATTGCAAAGATAGTTAAGCTGATGGATGCTAATTCTTACGCAACTGCTATTGTGGTAGACCTTAATAAGAGGATATGCACTAATGTCAATTGCGTAACATTACCATTGAAATGCATGGAGAATATGCGCTTATACCACCATCCAGCTAGATCATCATCAAATCTTTAATGGATTAGAATTAAGTGCTTTGGTTGAATGCAGTGGCACTCGATAGATTTTGTTACAGTAATCTTCTTGTAAAATTTATTACAAGTAATATTTAAAATTGACTTTGGATGACCTCGCTATATTACACTGTGCGCGGGTTGATGCGTGCCGGTTTCAATTTTCACTACACTTTCGAAAACCATCTCAACACGGTAAGCTAATTCGTGCGCGTATTAGATTTACGATTATACGAAATTGAATGCAAATTTCACCTGAACGCTTTTGCATTTTATTTTCATCTGTGCCATCCACTTATCTTGCCATGATTTTTTAATGTACAGCCCTCCATACTCTAATATTTTCATTCTGTCAAGATTTCCAAACACCATAATCAAACCAGCCGTAAACATTTGCTGGGGATGGTCTGTACTCTGAATCATGCATGCATCTTGACTAATCTCGCTGGTTCCCTGCGTGCCGCTAGGTGGGGCGGTAGCCGTACCAGCAGGCAGGTATCACTTAATTTTCCTCGGGAAGTTTTTTTACTCGGGCGTTTCTGATTGGCTAGTCGAATTCTCAACAGGCAACGTTTTACACAAACAAACTGGCATGACTGATGGACTGAAGTGTAAATTTGGTCTGTTGTACAGACAAATTGATGCTTAAAATTTCTGTTCAGGAAATGTGAAGCCTAGAAATTGTGATTGCGCCTTTTCGGAATGCATTTTTCTACTGTCGATGACTTTTGTTTACCATAGTGTCCTGTATTCATACAGTATGAATAACACACCGGTTAAATCAGCCAGTGTTTATTGTACATGTATGTGCTTCAAACACACGAATATTAAACATCACTGTAGAAACGAAATAGTTGCTGCGACGCCACTTGCATGACAAGGCTTCCCAGTCCGCCATTTTTTCACGGTGTTGTAAAGCTAACCAATGACTGCCGAGGTTACATCGACCAATGCTAAAGCCCGTGCCACTGCGTGATACCTGCGTGCTGGCTTAGTCTAAACACGCAAGGAACCAGCGAGATTGATTACTTAGTTGCAGAAATATTGCTATTTTCTCTAGGTCCTGAAGTGTTAAAATCCTGAAATCTGTTAGGACATTTTGAGAATCAGCCAGACAAAATTCACCACTGGAGGAAGGGTTTATAAAGGATTCCATAACTGGAAGTTCAAATTTTCCAAAAATGCAGACTGAACACGCCTTGTTCTGCTAGCATTGATGGTGCATTGGTTCTCCAGTGGCTGTGGCACCATGCACTGGTGTATACACCAATCTAATAGGAGAGTAGGCATAAACCTTTTTATGCGCCCACATTTTTATATGTTGACGCATTATGCTGTCATCTCCGTCCGTCCAGCATCCGGCCGGCGTCTGCTGTTCTATCTCCAAAACCCTTTTACGTACGTTCATGAAATTTGGCATATATGTTCCGTTCCTGGATGGGACAGCATAATCGAACTTTTGGATGGTCCGACTCAATTGGTGTGTCCCTTTAAGTGGCAATTTTAGTTTTTTACAATTACCTCTATGTTTTCAAAGGTCCTAATTTCATAAAATTTGGCATATGGGCGTCTGTTAGTGAGATGATGCTATCCTTTTGTTTTTGGATGGATTCAACGAAGGTTGCTCCACCTTTAAGTGGCCATTTTTGCTGATATTGAGTCTGATGTTTGGCGTCCACCCCTCTATCAAACAAACTGCTCTAGGGATGATTGTGAAAATTGGCATGTATGTTCTTAATATGAAGAGGAATGCTAACAATGATTTTCCAATGATTTCGTGTACTGTGGCGCCTCCTAGTGGCACTTTTTACGCCTGTTGATGTATCTCCTCCATTAGCAGGATCTTTAATAAAAAATTAACAAGTGTATTTATATGATGTTGACAATGAATGACGTTGACTTTCAGACACATCTGACTATCGTTGTGCCCCTAGTGGCTATTTCATTTTTTTCTAAGGTCCTCAACATATTGTCATAAAATCTGGCGTATAGGCATCTAGTGAGATGGCGCTATCATCTCGTTTTCGGATGGATTTGACATAGTTTGCGCCACCTAGTGGCCATTATTTACTGTTTTCAGTCTGTTTTTGGCCTCCACCCCTCTATCAACCAAACAGCTATAAGGATGATTTTGAAAATTGGCATGTATGTTCTTACTACGAAGCTGACAATGATTTTCTGACAACCTCAACTACTATGGCGCTTCCTAGTGGCAGATTTGTTTTTTTGCGCCCACATGTATCTTCTAAACTGTTTGCAGGATCTTTGCTAAATTTAGCAAGGGTATATATATTATGTTCACAACAGGTGACAATAACTTTCGGACGGATCTGACTGACAGTGTGCCCCCTAGTGGCAATTGTAGTTTTTAGGTTTACCTCTGTATCTTAAAGGTCCTCAACAGATTTTCAGAAAATTTGGAATATAGCCATTTATTGGTGAGATGAAAATGTGTGGGGGGCTTATAGGGGCATGGGTGCTTATAAGGGCAAATATGGTATTAATATTCATCTGCAGAGCTGCAATCATCTTGCACCGTGTCAATTATAAGTCTAAACGCGAAACTGGTACAAGGCGGAAAGGATCATCTCTACTGAGCTTGTGCAATGACCTATGTATGGGTTCTTTGTCTCTGCAACTCTCGTCATTTGTAAACCTGCGCATGTGCGATCCAGTCTCTCCAGCCTTTAATTTCCGTCTTGCCACGGTTAGTGAGTTGTGTGTGTAAACGGCCGCTTGACATTGGTCAAGTTGCTCCGTGTCAGTTTCGCCGGGCCAAAAGTTGATGTCTAAAGCCTTGGTCACAACCCGCCGTACGTGCAAGTGCGTGCTGTCTACGTGTAAAAACGTGGGGGAAATTTGGCGATCCGTACGTGGCAAGTACGGCCTCCGTGCGTTTTGGTGAATACGCAGGAGAACGCAGACACGACGTAGCACTTTTAGTGCATGCAGAACTTTCTCTGCGTGCAAGCTGCGTTCGCATTTACAGATTCACGGCAGTACGTGTGACGTACGTCCTCCCTGCGCTTGCCACTCCCTACTCACGTTTTCAGAAAAACGTGGTGCCCGTGGCGTCCGCAGAAAACGTACGAACAATAAACACGCACGGCGGGTTGTGACCATAGCTTAAACAGGACCATATTTTGTTAGTCTAGTCTACTGTTACTCCCCTGTAACTGACTATGTGTATCATTACTTGTTGGACCTAGCAAAGTGACCACTGTTTTTTCTTCTGATGGTGGTGTTTCAATAAACGCTGAAACTTGTCAAGCCAGTTTAAATCCATTGCTTTTATTAACAAATTGTGTGGTATCCTTTTAAACTCTTTTAGGCCTTGGGGTAACATAACAGCAAATGTTAGTATATGAGTTGTCTCATGATACCTTCAATAGAAAAATATTAGCTGAAAAAGTTGGGTTAAACTTTTGGTGATCCTATTGAAAGAGTGTTTGTAATATTTACATAAGGGCAAGTTATGCAACTATATCTATCGGATAACATTTGAGGTTGTATTATGAAATGTGTTTGTAAAATGAGCTCTTCTCATTGGTCTTACTTTCTCGTTTTTTGAGAATATCCTATGGTAAATTTTAACCCAATTGAGTACATAATATGGGCGACGCTTGAAATTTTATTCTATCAAATCTGTCCTTAGAAATAAGTGTTGTTTGTATTTCATCGCTAGCGTGGGTTGTCTATATAAAATTCATAAAACATTTGGTAATGTTCCCATTGTTTGCAGTGAGGTAATCGGCTTTTCAAATATGGAAAAATGCTATTTTTGTCTAACAGAAGTGGAGAATTACCCTTGTTTGGCACCTTGCTTAAGAATTATTGGTTTTGTGTGTTCCAGTTAGAAAAATCTATAGGAAAGAATTCAGGTCATGTGCTAGTGACTGGCTAACTCGCACTACTGGGAGAAATAAGTTTAATGGGATTATTTGCTGTTCACATATCCTGTGGCATATGTACAGATGAGGAACACCATCAAAGAACATGCCATTGGGATATTCACTTGTTAACCAAGGTTCTCTGTCATTGTAAATCATTGATGAGGCAGTTGCATTGGACTCGTGGCTGTGCTGAGTTGTGATGAGTGCCAACAATAGATTGTTAAGCCTGTCGAAAGGGGAAACAATATTAAAAACTGACCTTTTGATGGAGTCTCAAAAGAATCCCCTGACCAACGGACACAGAGTGCCCAAGGACATGGATGACTTGATCAGCACCAGCTTGTTTTTTACGTTTTCATGTAAGTGATTACCCTACCAGAGAATAGTTTTTAAGAAATTTGTGACAGCTCGTTGTCAATCCAATACTAGAGACATATGCTTATCAACACTACGAAAGTCTAAAGAAATCTACTTGCTCGGACTTTCCTGAAGCAGATCATTCATATTTTAAAAAGACTGAGCTACGGTATGTTTCTTTTCAAGCTGTTTTCACTTACCGGTATCCTCATTTCAAGGTATTTCCCTGTGCCATGTAAGTTTTTACTCGTTGGTGAAAGGTAAATTAGTTATTCCGATGTTAAGTTCATATTTTGCGAACTTTTTTGCCAAGTCTGCTGTTCTAAAATCATGTCAGAATCTTTGATAGGGACCTACTTATCAATTGATAGGAAGCTGTAGTTCAAATAATTGCAGCGACCCTATTCTACTTTTTCTTTTACTCTTAAGGAGGTGCTAAAGTATGTTAGTGCAAAGAAAGATGAAATGGTGACATGTACAGTTAAATGATATTTAAGACATCAGCGTTTCAAGCAAATTCAAATATTTCAAGCTACCTCTGCACCACGGATAAAGACTTCATCAAAGTTCTCAACTTCGGAGACGCGAAACGCATTTTAACTAATTCAGCTATTCCCACTAATCGCTGCGCTATCTGGTGGCTGGTACATAACGTACGTGACGTCAGCACAAGGCTCATCAGGCTCAAAATTTGAGAGACACAGAACAAGCATTTCAACTTATTCAACTATTCCAACTAATCGATACGCCATCTGTGTGCTGGTAGATAAGGTACATTACATCATCAAAAGGCTCACAATTTTAGAGACACCAAACACGTATTTCAACTAATTCAACTATTCCACTAATCGCTGCGCCATCTGCGGGAATTCACTGAATAACGGCTAGATAAAATTAAGTAGACCAAGCATTAAGTTTCAACTGAACATTCAACTATTCCCGCTAATCGTTGCGCCTCTTGTGGGCGGTAGATAACGACATGACATCATAAACATGCTCACAATTGACCTATCGCCAGGATTTTGAGTGACGGCTTAACTGACCAATCAGAACGCAGAATTTTTGACACACCTTCATTTCCAAGCTGCCATTTTACCCAACAAACAACACGTCAGGTAAAATTTATTGTTTGTTTGTGGACTGATCACAAGGGGGCAAAGCTTGCGATAGGTCAATTTTAGGGAGTCCGGCAAATACGCATTTCAACTAATTCAACTGTTCCCACTAGTAGGTGCGCCACCTGCAGGGATGGCTGATAACAAACATGCCGTCAGCAACAGGCTCACAACTTGAGAGACACAGAACACACATTTCAACTAATTTAACTATTCCCACTAATCGCTACGCCACCTGCAGGCAGACAGATAATGTACAGTGTTCCCCCTGGGTTTTGAAAGGAGCGTGGTGGTGAATGGCCAAAACGGGGTGCAAATCCCGTTGCCGCACGCGAATATGAGAAGTGGGATCCCCCTATTGCATGGGTTTTGAAAGGAGTGTGGTGGTGAATGCGCGATGCAGATGCTGAACCCGGCGTCACATGCGAGCGTGGGATGAAGTGAGATCCTCCCATCGCGCGGGGGACACTTCGCAAGACAAATTGGCAATGAAGTGTCTGGCTTAGTGTGATCTCTGTCGCACTTGAGTACAAAAAAACTGTGTTAAAATTCAATTATCCACTAAGTGACATACATAGAACAAAAAATATTTGAACTTTGGAGACGTAGTAAACTAATTCATGTAACAAAACTTCCGTTGGTATCGTCTTGTTAAACATAAATCATTGATCGTGGATTGGCATTGGCCGGCGTAGCAGACGATGTATAATGCAGACGAATCGGAGACTAGTTAACATTCAATATCGTCATTTTGGCGCAGGGCTATGGTTAATTGAACAGTTGGATGTCACGCCCTGCAGTATAATTCACATCGTCTTTTGTAAACTCGGACACGATGAAATAAATGAAGCAGAAATCTTACTATTTTTTACTTCACTAGCAAGCCATGGCGCTTTCCCATTTCAGAAAATTCGTATCGAGGTTGTTTCCTGGTCCCTGGCTGTATTAAGTTTATATGCATTGGCGAATAAGCAGGCAGAAACGAGGTACAAAAGGGGATTGGGGATTGAATGGTTGTGGTTAATGGGGACACAATTCAAGATCCCAATTTAAAATTATTGTTTTTCCCTTTCGATCCACAAACGGCGAAAGGTGCCGTGTGACTTGTGCTTATTCATTATTACTAGCGATCATTTTTACTAGCGTTCATTTTTACTTGCGGTTCATTTTACGAGCGATAATTTTACCAGCGATCATTTTTACTGGCGATCATTTTTACTAGCGATCATTTTTACTAGCGATCATTTTTACTAGCGATTTTTGTGTGGCAGTGAAGTTTCCCTGTCACAATTAGGTGTATGGCGGTCAATTTGAGAATGATTTACGAGTGGTGGGGCGAAAAAGGAGCGTGGCCGGCCACTCAGAAGTTTACACGTAGGGAAAACCCTGATGTACATTATGCCAGCAAAAGGCTCACCAGACTCACAACTTGAGAGGCACTGAACAAGCATTTCAACTTACTATTCCCACTAATCACTGCGCCACCTGCAGTTACGGCTGATAACAAACATGATGTCAGCAACAGGCTCTTAACTTGAGAGACACAGAACAGGCATTTCAACTTATTCAACTATTCCCACTTATCGCTGCGCCACCTGCAGGGATGCCTGATAACAAATATGACGCCAGCACAAGGCTCACCAGGCTAACAACTTGAAAGATACTGAACAAGCATTTCAACTAATTCAACGATTCCCACTAATCGCCGCACCACCTCTGGGAATTAACTGAATAATGGGGAGATAAAAGTTAGATGAAGTGAGAACACACATTTCAACTATTCCCACTAATGGATACGCCACCTGTGGGCTGGTAGATAAGGTACATGACGTCGGCAAAAGGCTCACAACGGGTAGATAAAAGTAGTTAGATCAAGTAGAACATGCATTTCAACTATTCCCACTAATCACTGGTCCACCTGCAAGGACTGGCTGATAACAAAAATGACGTCAGCTGAGCAGGCTCACAATTTGAGAGACACAGAACATGCTTTTCAACTGATTTAACCATTCCCACTAATCGCTGCACCACCTGCAGGCAGATAGAGAAGTTGACGTACATGACGCCAGTACAAGGCTTACCGGGCTCAAAACTTGAGAGACACAGAACATTAGCATTTCAACTAATCGATACGCCATCTGTATGCTGGTAGATAAGGTACATGATGTCATCAACAGGCTCACAATTTGAGAGACACCAAACACGCATTTCAACTAATTCAACTATTCCCACTAATCGCTCTGCCACCTGCAGGCAAGTCAGCGACTCTCAGGTCTTTCTTTCTCGAAATGCCAGTGCTACTTCAGATAGCGCTACAATTGGTAGAATTAGTTGAATCAGTTGAGTAGCTCATAGACCAGCAGCCCAGAGCACTTAGCATAGATGAACGAGGTACCAACATCTGACCACGGGAGCATTTAAAGTCCACCCCAGTATGTACAGAAATGGACGTCTGCCGTTGTCTGCACTCTGGGTGTGACCCCTGGGGGCCTTACAAAGAGCCCAAAAAATGAGCTAGACTAGATATTCGAGGTACCAACCAAAACTGATTTAAAACGAACAATAGTACCGCACTGAACACCAAATGACCCATGACAGACAAATTGCACTCTGGAATGGGTCCGGCAGAAACCAAAAAAGGACCCCCCAAAAATGAGCTAGCACATACATTCGAGGTACCACACAAAACCAATTCCATATGATTCAATACATGTCACAGATCACGAAAACCCCTATGACAGACAAAATACACTCTGGGTTGTGCCCGGCAGAAACCCCCAAAAATCTCAACCA
>NMRA01000090.1:215609-234972 GCA_002633005.1 Phoronis australis
TGCCGGGCACAACCCAGAGTGTAATTTGTCTGTCATAGGGGTTTTATTGATCTGTGACATGTATTGAATCATATGGAATTGGTTTTGTGTGGTACCTCGAATGTATGTGCTAGCTCATTTTTGGGGGGTCCTTTTTTGGTTTCTGCCGGACCCATTCCAGAGTGCAATTTGTCTGTCATGGGTCATTCGGTGTTCAGTGCGGTACTATTATTCGTTTAAAATCAGTTTTGGTTGGTACCTCGAATATCTAGTCTAGCTCATTTTTTGGGCTGTTTGTAAGGCCCCCAGGGATCACACCCAGAGTGCAGATAACGACAGACGTCCATTTCTGTGGTCAGATGTTGGTACCTCGTTCATCTATGCTAAGTGCTCTGGGCTGCCGGTCTATCAGGGCTGGATAGGTTGAGATGGCTTGGGATTAGTTGGATTCAACTAATTCGACTATTCCTACTAATCGTTCCGCCATCTGCAGACAGGTCACGGATTTCATTGATATGAAACACAAAATTATATGATCAAATTATTCCGTCACTATTTGATATTCAGCCGAATTTGGCAACTGCAGTGCCTCCTTATGGCCATTTTGTGTGAAAGCGTTTCCACATGATATGTAGAGAACCGAGAGAAAGATTTCATTCAAAATGTGCACAAAGGTTTGTGATGACATTGCGGTGGCACCATTAAAGTTTCAAGGGGATTCAAACACTGTAGCACCTCCAAGTGGCCATTTTTTTCCATAAGGGCTTTTGAAGTTAAGCGTATCTGGATGATATCTGAAGTACCGTTTAGAAGATTTCATTGAAATTGAACACAAAGGTATACGATGTCAGTGCGCTTGTACCATTTGATTTTCGAATGAATTAAACCACTTCAGCGCCTTCTGTCTATCTTGGGGAAGAACATTTCCGAGTGATATCTTTTGAGCTGATTGATCAATTTTAATAAAACTTCACACAGATGTATGACCATTAAATTTTTGTGCAGATTCAACTACTGCAGCCACCTGGCCATTTTGTTTTCAAGTGTCTTTCATGTGTTGTTTGGCTGGAGATCTGAATTCTGGATGAAGTCTAAATAACGATTGACTGACTACAACATGAAATGTGGCATAACACGTATGTGAAGTTAATGAGGCAGACAATTGTTTCGATTGTTTCGATGGTAGATTTGTCCCCTGCAGCATTGTGAGAGGGAGCTTTTCAAGTGTTGTTTGAGGGGAAGAGTGTTTCTGGATGTTATCTAGAAAAGCGATTGATGAATTTCAGTGAAACTACTAGTTATATATGATGACCCCATGACAGTGGTGGCACCCATTTTGTCCTTAACAAAGGGCTTTTCAAGTGTTTTTTGCTGAAGAACGTTTCCTGGGTTATATCTAAAGAACTGATTGACAGATTTTGATGAAACTTGGCTAAGGCGGTACATGATGACAATGCCATTTGGGCTGATTCTACTACTTCAGCATATTCTGTTGACTCTTAAAAACATATTGTATGTGCCCCAGCATTGCTCTTGTTATTGTTTTGTTATAAGTTCTTTTTTACCCACCTTCCTATTCTCCAAACTACTGAAGAACCATGATGAAACGTGGTTTTGCTGACTTAATTTACAACTGTTTTCTAATATTATTGGCTGTAGTGGGATTGTTTACATCTGTGGTGTATGCCATGCACACAATGCTCTTGAATTACTGGTACTACTTCGTTGGAAAAAATGTTGCATGAAGATATACATGAGGTTTACATTTACACTAAAAGTTCATTTTCCCGTTAAAATTATGGCCTTAAAAGTGTGTACCTCGGTTTGTTTTAGTTTATTACAACTTTGTACTGTTCTTGGTTTTAAAGGTTTACAGAAGGTACTCACATCCCTTGATCGTATTCAGAAAGAGGCTGATGGAAAAGATGAAGACGTTTCCTTCTTGCGTTCCTTTCTCCACAACACTGGTCTTCAATCATTATTGAAGGTAGGTCAGCTCAACCTGCAGATTGCAAATGGCCAAGACTGAAATTTAATCACATTTGCAATATTTTTCTTATGTTGCATTCACATGGTTATATTTGGTTTAGGCACCCATGCTATTACATTAGATTATAACTGGAATATCTGCGGAGTTGTGTACAAAATATGCAATAGTTGTTTTATTAATTCTTTTTGTGTATTAAAATTTTGAAAAGTTCATGGTTATCTCTCGGTACATTTGTATCTTCAGATACTTTATTCACACCTTTCTCCATTTGGACCCGCAATGCTCTTTTTTGAACTTGAGAAGTATAAGATTACTAACTTGTGGAAAATTATAAAATTCCCGGGAATGACAGCACCTCTCTTTGATGCATAGCCTTGTTTGGGTTTGCTCCCCAGAGCTGTTGAATTTCCTTGAAGAAGGTTACTTAATGCATGTTTGAATGGCAGCATTGTAAACTGCTTCTTGGGCACATCAGATGAGTCATTTGCTCACAAATACATGACCAAAGTCTTTAGCAGACTGGGACTGGGACACTGGGACGTGACCCCTGTCATGTTTATTTTTTTGTCACATCTACCTAGTGTTAAAATCTGACCATTTTTGCAGCCACTCCTCAGTCTATGATATGTCTTTCTGTAATGCAACAGACTAAAGACAGCTCAGTACATCTGATTCTAAATAGCTCAAAATGAAGCATCCAATGTGATGTGGTGATGTGATATATTGAACACTGTTCGTGATGTGGTGATGTGATATATTGAACACTGTTCGGTGTGTTATTCTGCTCCGTATATCATGCTGATTGATAGAAATCCTCATACAATAGGCAAAAGGACTGCCTCCACAATGTCACAATGTAGCTCAAATTTACTTTGATCTTTGGTGCCAGCCGTTTGGATACCCTCAAAGAAGCAATGGGTTTTCAAGAGACAAGGAAAGGTTATTATTGAATTCAAAATCGAAAAGGGGGAATTGCTGAGTGGCAGTTTTCAATAGGTTCAGCTGCTTAGAAAGTTGTGAATCCTATGTTATATTCATCTTAGCAGAAACCATTGACTTTGTTGAGAAAAACAGTGCAACACAGCCTTTCTGGCTTCTTGATGCTGCTGGATATGATATGCTATGAGTAATGATTAGGTGTGCAAATATGGCTTTGAAAATTCACCATTAAGATTCTAGGATAATCATCAAATACAAATAGAGTGGTAATAAAGATTCCTCATGTTGTTACTAAATAAAACTTGCTCAATACATGTGTGTGTGTGTCTGTCTGTCTGTCTGTCCGTCCGTCCGTCCGTCCGTCCGTCCGTCCGTCCGTCCGTCCGTCCGTCCGTCCGTCCGTCCGTCTGTCTGCCTGCCTGTCTGTGTCGGTATGCGTGCGTGTGTGCGTAGCGCGCATGGGTTTTTGCTAAGACACATGGATGATTGATTTACTGTTCTCCAGGGATTATTCATTGTACTTCGTCATAATTTTATTGAATTCCTGTTGACTAAACACAAGTCAAACATCTGTTACTGCTAATAGTCTTTAACAACTGATTCACATAATCAGCAAAAAGGCTAGTTCGTTCTTATGCAATAGTTTTAGATTGCATAAAATGATTGTCAGAATATGGTCTGACAGTATTTTTAGTTGTATTGATTTGTTTTGTTATTCTGTTTGATTGGCATGACCCCTGAGTTAAGTACAGTGATGATGTAATTTGTTTACTACATAATGGTTTGGAACTTTCTAGAAGACTGAGGTCAGAACAGTGATGATGTAATTTGTTTACTGCAGTATAGTGTGGAACTTTCTAGAAGACTCTAGTATGACAGTGGTTAATGCAGTCTGGAATATTCTAGAGACTAGTACATGTTTGTAGAATGATTGGGTAGGTTCCAGAAAGTTCTGGTATGTGCTTGAATTGATGAAAAGTTCTAGAACAATGAATTAGGCTATAAATACACAAGCACGGGTTTGTGTTAGTCAGATTAAGTGACTTGAGTCCAAGAAGATTAAGTCAGTTGAGTCCAAGAAGATCAAGTCAATTCACAAGAAGATCAAATAAGTTCAAGAAAGTTAATCAGGAGAACTACAATTGAGTTGCAGTGAAGAGAATCAGCAGTTACAGCGATAGTCAATAGAGAGCCAGCTATAGAGACAGCAGGTCATTGAATCGAGTGTAACAGTTGCTGAACGTGTTTCATCACAAGTTAAGGCTTCGCAGCACTGGCTGGAGCATAGAACAGACGTTACGTCGCACGTTTTGTTTGAGTAGGCTTGTGAACATACAGTCGAGATTAATAAAGGATTAACTCGAGCCAGTCTTCAGTCAATCATCGCACCGAAAGCTATTAGCACCGGTCTGTAACAACCTGCGCCCACCCACACACGGGGAAAAAACGTGACAATGATGACTATTTTAGTGACTGCAGTTGTGTTTCTGGGCACTCGCATTGAATGCGAAGGGACATCGGACAAAATTCAATTTTTGTCTTGACTGCAGTAGTTATGTTTGTGTGTACAGTGGCGTTAGCTGAATGACTGCGTTTGTGCAGATTATGCTTGCCAAATATTTATCCCAACCATCAGAAGGTTGACAACTGCGTAGTTGCTATTGGAAACCCCCATGAGTTTTCATTACTTGGTTTTATTGATCTTTGAAGCCATGTACATAATGTGCTAATGCATAAGACATTGATTGTTGAGGAAATGATGTGATGATTAGATGATGGTTAATGAGGATCATCGGACATTTGGGGTATCTGTAGTAGGTTAGTGCAGCTATCGGTTTATCTCTCCACACGGTGAAAGAGCATTCTTTTCTCCACAGTATTTGCTCTATGATTTGTGATATTGATATAATAGCATACAACAATGTACCGTGAACGTTCGGGTTAACGCCCATGTCCACTTAACCGCCTATCCCCTACTTTAGGTGGATTTTCGATTTAAGCGCCCACTGCTTGGTTACCGCCACTCTGCGATTTTTGAAGATATCCAGTTAAGCGCCCACCTCTTGGTTAAGCGCCCATCCCAAGTTTTGAAGATTGATGATTACGCTCTCAGTGCTAAGGAAACGCAAAATTACCCATTGTTAGATAAAAAGCAATAATAGAAAATGCAACGACAGCGTTGGAGACGGTGGTTTGGCAATGTGAATTATAATCCTAGTAACAAATTATTGTCCCGGGTCATGGATTTGCTTGAAAATGTAATACCTTGAATGCTTTGTCACTTTATTTTCTTCCCATTTTCACAAACCTTTTTTTTAATGTTTATTACGAAATCTTCAGAATACAATGAATATACATAACCCAGAAAGCGCCAATAGCCATTGGATCTGGGTTTTCACAAAACTAAGAACCCTGCCGGCTTTAATGCCTACAATTTCAGCGATGCCGTCTGCCGCGCTAAGTTTCCATCTGCAGTGCTCTGGATAAAACATATTTTCCAAAAAAATAAAGCCAGAGAAATGTGACAGTGGTGTTGCCAACACTTCTAATTCGCTATAGGTGGGAAGCTCTCGGATTTTGAAGAATTCCCTTAACGTTGTGAATATTGTTTCCACCTACATAGCCCTCCCGAATAATTTTGTTTCTTCATTGGCTAGTTTCAGCCAGAACAAAATACTTTCCATTTGAGTCTGAAATATCTACGACGTAGGTCGACTGAAAATTGACCTATCGCCAGGATTTTGAGTGACAGCTTAGCTGACCATTTAGAACACAGCATTATTGATGCACCTTGACGTTTCCAAGCTGCCATTTTACCCGACAAACAACACGTTGCCGGGTAAAACTTATTGTTTGTTAGTCGACATTACGCAAGGGGGCAGAGCTTGCGATAGGTCAATTGGCTTTTGCTGTCCACCTCAATACTAAGTGGTCACAATTTTTTTTGTTTCTCGGCAAGTTGTAACTTTGACGACTGTATATGATCGATTTTAATGAAGATTTAGTAATACTGAACTAGTAGATGCCTAACCATTTAGCATTGAGGTGGACATCAAAAACAGACTAGAAAACAGTAAAAATGACCATTATATTCTGATGTCTTATCAAGGCCTTGTGAATGACTATGTTAGGAAGCCTTTGTCATGAGCCTCAGTGGGTAAGACAGCTGCCAACTCAGGGAAAGGAGCCATTGGTCCTTCTCTGAGCAGGCTGGCCCTCATGGCAGTGCAGTAATATATTTGAAACCATCTGCGTTTTTATCAAGGTTCTCATGAAATCACCCTTTTTAAGTCAAAATCCTGTTTCTGTTTGAGCTGTGAGAAACTTTGTGGCTGTTGGGTGTGGCTGATTGACTGAACTTACAAGTTCCTTGCTCAAATGAACACGCCGCACACTTGCCCAGTTCGGCTGAAACTTGGAAGTAACCACCCATATTGCTTGGGTAATCGCCCACCGCTGACTTTTTGCCAATTTTCGGTTTAAGCGCAAACTGCTTGGGTAATCACCCACCCCGTCACAGGGTTTCCCAATTTAAGCTTCCAGGGCATTAGCCCGCAAGTTTACGGTACATCACAGCTTTTGCTTATTTAATTTAAACATGATCATGCTTCTGGACCAGTAAAATCTCTCCAATTTAGGACCCAACATAGTGGACAAATGAAATTCTATTTTCTCATTATTTCCGTAGAGGATATGCAGCTCCAAAGGAATGCTTTTTTATGCTCAAGTTCTGAACCACATGACCATCAGTATAAAAATTAGTAAGTGTGACCGACTTGGGAACAGCTTGAGGGACACTCATTTAGGATACAGCATTTGGGTGTGACAGAAAAGTAGTACTTTGGTTTTCATTCTGTTGGAGTCAATTCTAGCGAAAAAGATGTTATGGCACATATGCGAGTGTAGAGGACCCTTCTACTGGTGTTATGGTGGATGCTTCCTATCTTCACCAGTTGTATCTGTTCCCTGTTGCTAACTTCCTACTTGATGGTGCATCAGCTTATCTCAAATACTGTGGGATGTATATTGTAGATTCACCAGAAGGTGTGTGACCATGGCAACACAGAGAGCCAGCCAGCATTATGTGATTCCTATGACACAGCAGGGGAGGTAACTATAAATAGCTACTTATTGAAATACCACTGTGCCTCACTGTAGGGCATTCAATCTTATCATTGCCATGCTAAATCACCATTTTATGCCAAAATTTGTTCCTCATTCTTCTGCCAATAGTGTTTGCTGTTGCACAGTAAGTTGCTGTGCTGTTTCACAAGCAGCTTAAAACATGAACAATAAGCTTATGTTAAACGTTCTGGTTAACGCCCATGTTCACTTAACCGCCCATCCCCAACTTTAGGTGGAATTACGATTTTAAGCGCCCTCTGCTCAGTTATTAAGCACTTTTCTGCGATCTTTGAAGATTTCCAGTTAAACCATTACATCCAGCCACTCAGAGAAAGCCATTGGGGATAATTATCTCTTAATATCTGATTTTGTATACCAGTGTCTCTATTGTGCCTACATTGACTTCCATAATAAAGGACTATTGTGGAGATATTTACACTGTAAGCTTGGGTAACACTAGGCATACCTCTGCCTGTTGCTAAAGACCAAGCTACACCACCAGGGAAAGCACTACAAGCTTAGATATTTAAGCCTATTTCAGTTGTCAGTGTTTTATACATGACTTATATAACTCTTCATTTCGCTCTGATAGCATGAGGCACGCTTATCCTTAGTAAAAGAAGATGGCGGAAGTTTGAAATGTATGTAGCAAACAGATGTTTTACGAACACCATTCATAGCTGGGGCCAAAACAGAATATTAATTTTTAAACTTGGTTTGGTGTCTTACTATGCAAAGTCCATCTACTCTTAAAGCGTTAAATTCCTTTTTGAATTCAAGTTCATACGCCACATGATGCATCATTTGAGCCGAGTCTCTGAACTTCCGATAACAGAAATTAAGGATATTCCGGAAAAAATAATACATAGGACCTGTCTACACTCAGATTGTCAGTTCTATGTTCCCCGTTAGTAGACTCGATCAGTTGCGAGTAACAACGCAGTTCACTTTCAGGCGTAACTCAACATTCAAATTTACATTTACAAACAACATTTTGCTTTTCCTTACGTGAAACTTGGTAGATCCTTAAATGATTAAAAATGAGGTATTCACTTAAGATGGAGTTGAGAAGTAATAATACAAACAGTATTTTCCTTAACTCAGACTCGGATAGTGGATACATCTAGACAACATTCCTTTTCATTATCATGTTCGTATTTGGGTGAATTCTCAATTCTTGTAATAGGTTTTCTATAGATGCTACCTGCAGTCGCGTCGTTTGTGTTTGGTTTGCAAACAGTTAACGAAAACTTTGTTGAGCACCAACGGATATTACAAATAATCAGTCAAGGCGTATTACACGACAAATATATACCTTATTTCCTATCACAAAGTTTGGCGAGTCGATTCTGTTCATGAACATCGCTGTTTATGCTCGTGTGAATTTCTTGTCAGCAATAACGATCACAAATCTGCGCGCAAGTTCAAACTGTCAAAAACCACAAATCAAAAAAGTTGTCGCATAAATTGTAAGATTTCCTGCATTGTTTGGTTGGCGTGCATTTGGTTGTTTTAGTGTTTTGCAGATGATATAATGTAAAGCGTATGGATTTCTACTTAGCACTACTTTGTTTTTCGCCCGTGTAAAAAATTACTCAGTGTTATTAACCAGTCTTGTCGTAACACATTCCTGGTCATGTGAGAATAACATATTTGGCCTGATTGTGTTATAAAGTTAAAGTCTCCGAAGGAATCGATGAACCTAGCATAGTCCAATCAATTCAAAATCTTATGAAAAGTTTTTTGGATATTGTCAAGTCAATCACATAATGGAAAGGTAGACTTGTTTAATTTGGGTTTTAAACCATTATTTTTCAGATTTATGAATTCTTTGAAAGTTTGCCATCAAGGTGTCCACAAGCAAGAGAACTACTTTTTATCATGGCTGACCCCCATTTCAGAGTGAGTGATAAGGCTTATATGTTAATCAGTTTTTAAACTTTTGTGGCAAGGAAGTTCCTACACACACCCACTCGCTTAATGTGCAAACAGTATAAATAAGTCCCTGGGAACAAGATTTCAATCACTTGTCTCGTGAAGCAGAAAAAATGGGCTATTCAAATATGGCTCAAGATTTTAATTATGGATTTCCAAGGTAAGGCTCACAACTCCAAACATGGTGTAGCACTACGTTTGAATTCAAGTGGGGATAGCAATTACTTTGTTATACTTTTAAATTAGTCGTTAAGGCTTAGATGTGGTTTATTCTTCTTGGTTCTGGGGCAGAGGTCATAGAATTGAAAGTATCATCATGCCTAATGATCTCTGAGACTTTTTGAAAAATCAAAAGCTCTTGCATGCCGATTTCAGGTGAAATCAATAGGATACCATTTTGTTTAATCACTTTCATAGTTTGACGGGGATTCATCACTTGTTATTCATGCATGTTTCATTGGACTATCGAGTAAACCCAAGAAGCTGTCTGCGCCGGGCGAGATTACCTGTTGTTGCCTGTTATCCTTTTTATTATTTGTTTTGTAACTGGGCTTTTGGTCCAACACATTCTGTTATTTACTTTGTAGGCTTTGCTGGAGTCTCATGACAAGATAGCTGGTAAGGATTATCTCCCACACCTCCCTCAGATACCGTATCATGTAGATGAAGATGAAAAGAGCGTCAAGATAGTGCGACTAGTGAAGAGTCACGAACCATTGGTAGGTCATGCGACTGGATGTTCAAATTCAGACTCTTTCATTTTTATGCACCCACTTTATTATGTATGATGTGGTAGCATATTGTCCAGGTGTCCTCAATATCTCACAAACCCCTTTTTGTATATTGATGAAATTTGGCATATCGCCATAAGGCATCAATAGAATGGTGAATGGTACATTTTCAATGTGCACCACCCACAGGTCAGTTAGTGGAGGTTTTTTAGCGTTTTGGGGAGACGGAACTTTTCCAAATGATGTCTTGAGAACCATATTGATGGATTTCATTGAAACTTGACACAAAGTGTGTTCGAAGACTAGTCGAATTTTGCACCACCCCCTAATGGCCATTCTGGTTGTGAAAAGGGTCTTCTTCAGTATTTTTGAGAGGAATGGGATTTCTGGATGATTGCGTGAGATTCAGTTGAAGAAATTCTGTTGATACAGAGTGTCTTGTGACGTCATTGTGTTGGCAGCAGTTGTTTTTCGGGTAGTTTCGGTGACTGCTGCACCTCCTTGTGGCCATTTTTTCCAGCTGCTCAATATTTCTCATCCCTAGTCGGATCTCAATGAAATTTGGAACATGCAATGTATCCCACTGCCATAGGAGTGAGACTCAGTGTTTTTGGGTAAGAATGTTTCTGGAAGGTATCTAGAGTATGGAATGACAAATTGCAATAAGACATGACACAGGGGTATGTATTGACAATGTGCCAGTGCCAGTTGATATTTTCGAAGATTCCACTTCTTGGCAAAGACTTTTTCAGTGGAAGAGCATTAATTTTCAGATGATATCTGGAGATCCAACCAACAGATTTCACTGAAACTTGACACAGGACTATATCACAACTTCGTACAAACATCAGTTAGATTTTTGTGCATTTTTGATACATCTCGCGTATAAAAATACAATTAGCCCAGAAAATGATTCTATATCTACGTTTACATAAGTTTTACATTTAAGTAAAAATGTATTAATGAGCAATAATAAAAAGAAAATTCCAAAAACCAACAGAACTCATGCATAATTAAAGGATTAACATATTAACAAAATAGAAATACAAGCAAACAGCTCAGCATAACATAGAAATTAAGTCAATTGCACTAAAATACAATTCACTTGGCCAAAAAAATCTAAGAAGTCTTGGAAAATACAACGACTTCATCCACTGTGGTGTCTCCTTGTGGCAGTTATGTTTTTTGTGCCCATCCGTGGCAATTTCATTTCTTCTGTTTTCCTCAGTTTCTGAGAAGTTCCTTGATGGATTTTTTTGAAATTTGGTAAAAAGGTTTGATATATTTTGGGCCATCTAGAGGCCATTTTTATAACACAAATAAACACCCCTGGAAGCACAACGTTTGCGGTGCATTTGTGGGCACATTTTAACGCTCCGCATTGCTCTTGTAATTTGAATGGTGATTTGAATGAAATACAGTTGAAACGGATGATGCACTCGAAATTTTTATTAAATGGATTTTTTGGGTCCTCATTTGGACCCCCCCCCATTAATTAGTCAAACCTTTTGCAATTTAAATTGTGAATGAAGTTCTGCCGGCTATCCAAGTATTAGTGAGTACGATCTATGACATGAGGTGAAAATCATTACTAAATATAAATAAAAACTACTCCTGAACTTGTTCCTATTTTTCCTACTTTTCACTTCATAGTTCCTACTTTTTCCTATTTTTTTCTGAAAATGTGTCCTACATTTGTCCTACTTTTTTGGCCTAAAATTGCGCGAAAACCTGATGTCACCAACTGTGAAGTCATATTTCCACGAGTGGCGTCCAGTGTTTTTCACATGAGATTTTGTCAAGTAGATCATCAATTTAGCACAGTTTTGTAATCAAGATAATATCACACAGACAACGATGCTGGCCGATCAAAAAATTTTTTTTTGTATGGAACTAGTGGATACGATCTTGACGGAGAAAAACTATACTGCAGATATAAAGAAGTTACACGTTGTTTGTAAATTTATTAAAGATCCGACTAAGGTGCGACCTGTAGAGTGCAAAACACATAAAATCATAGCATAGGTCTTCTTCAGATTGCCAAAAGTGTTCAACAGTAACGTGTTGTTTTTATGTATGCTCATCAGATCAAGCAATGCAAGCTGAATCGGTGTGAAAGTAACCGTTGTACACCTGGAGAAATTGTTGGACTTGGGCTGTATCCGGGTAATCTACTGCTTTATGATGCGCCCGTGTTATGGCATACAAGTACATGTAGCTAGGACAAATACCGCACCAGGACTCACAGAATCTAGGGCACATAGAACTCCATCTGATGCACAGAAAACTTGACACATAGAACCCGGGACACGTAGAACCTGGTACACATAGAACCTGGTACACATAGAACCCGGGACACGTAGAACCTGGAACACATAGAACCTGGGACACATAGAACCTGGAACACGTAGCATCTGGAATACATAGAACCCGGGACACGTAGAACCTGGAGCACATAGAGTTTGAGAGCAAAGAAACTCAACAAGATAATCATGCATGCTAAATAGTGTTTCAACTGGCAATTAAAAACTCAGTCACTGTTTGTATTTTATATTACTGAGCACTTACAATAAATATTTGACATTTGACAACCAAAAATGCACATTTTCAGTTCAATTCTATGTGTGACCTTTATAATGGTAACTATTTATTTATTTATTATTGTGATATTTAAAATGAGGGTGGCCTCTTCAGTGATAGCACTGCTTTCCAGTAACTTTTATTCATTGTCTACAAATCTCATGAGTGATCTTGTTACAGCTTGCTATATCCTTACCAATAACTTAGTTTGAGTTTGGGTACTTAAATTTGGTGGGACGACAAAACGAGTGCCCCCACGAATGGGGTAATTTCATTTTTTTGAAAATTATATTTTTAAACTTTGTAGGTATACATGCCTACATAGTCTCAAATAGTCCTGTAGCCAAAAGAGGTCATTTTTAAGCTGATTTTTTTTGCATTTTTCAAGTAAAAGTTTGAGAGAATATACAAAATAGACGGACAGGTCAATGAGTGTATTATGGTGGTTGGTGTCATTTGAGGTGGATTATGAATCTACTGGTAAAATTTCACACCTACATCGTTACATTACGTTTACTCTGGCAAATGAAATCTGATGACACGCACGCGCTCGCTCTCACACAATACGCAGACGAACTTCAAAACGAACATCCTGTGACAACAACATGAATGTGTGTTCGTCCAGAGATTTTTATCGTGTTGCGGAGTATGATCTAGCGCAGATTTGAACTTAATTTGCAGTTAATCCTGACTCAGCAGGAACTTTAAAATCTTAGGGATGCTATTTTGAAAACTTAAGAAGAACTTCAGATAATTTGTTGAGTCGAAACTATATTTTTACTCAAGAATTCGAGTTGACCTATCGGCGATCAAGAGGCAGCGATGCATCAGTCAGCAAGATTTCGCACTGGGATTTTCTGAAAAATGCTCGTAATTTAACAACAAAGTTAGATAGCAATGCACTGCAATTTTGTAGAGACTTTGTCATAGGTAACAGATGCATCACAGAGCGTAAATTCGATGAATTCTAGCTTACGATTTCACCAGCTTCGTATCTTCCTATTTGAATGAGGTGATTGAGCGGAAACTACTTTGGTGTAACCAATTTCAACCAATTTTCCCTCTCAGAAGCTGGTCCTGAGGTTTGGGGTGTTGCTTAAAGTTGCTTTTGACGAGTTTGAAATCACCCGTGGCAATGTGGGAAATCATCCATCTGAAGTTTGTCCGTGCCGGTGGGTTTGATGGAATGCGTCACGCCCGTTATCGCATTTGTAAGTGATTTGGCTAATTATGCGGGGTTATGAATTATAGTTATTTTATTCACTCCTTTAAAGATTTAAAATAAGCAAGGATTTGAAGTCTTATGCAAGGATTTTAAAACTTCGTCAGAAAATGGCCGGTTACAGATGGCTCATCTCCAAGTCTGTAAATTTTGCTCGATTTTAAGATCAAACTGTGAATTCTGTAAAAACTTTGAAAGATAACCACATGCAACTACTTCTGTTATCTATTCAAGATGTTAACTTTATAATAAAACTGTGTCCACAGTTTAATAACCACAGAAACAGACATAAATTTTGACATCACCCCTTAGCGTGAGTGTACTCAACTACAGAATCATCGTCTTGGGAATCTTTCGATGTTGTGTGAAAGGCAATTACATCTCCTGTCTCATCACTAATAGTCATTTTGTCAGGTTGTCAGCTCGGTATCTCATTATTGCGAAGTCAGACCCTGATGAAGTTTCTTACAAGGGTAGGACATCACAAGGATAGTGCTCGCTATTTTCAATCTGCTTTGCTGTCACTAGTTGATTTATGGGCAAATTATACCTCTGCATCACCAGTAGTGGCCACTTTGGTCTTACCATTATTTTCAGATAGACATAGCTACTGCAGCACCCCCTAGGGGCTGTTCCATTTTTTAGATGATGGCACCTATTAGTTTAGATTAGATTCCAAGAAATGATGTTGCTGTCATGTAACCGTAATTTGAATTGGTTGTTGTTCATGAACAAAGTAGACTAGACCTACTTATTATAGATGCCTTGTGATATTGTCCCCTTGCTGGCATATTTTATTTCTTAGTTGCAAATAATTGATTTGACGATAGTTTCAACAGGTGAGGTACTAACACGTTTTATCAATTAAGACTATTACAGGTACCTCATGTGGTCCAAATGCTGTCTTGTTGCGCCTTAAATGAAAGTGATAAGCTCCCCTCGAAACAACACCGTTTCGGGTGGCCTATGGGCGCACATCTAAGCTTGGCATTGCTTTTGTTAAATACCCATCTTGTTCAAATTAACGCCCTCTCCTTTTTTATTAGCTTTTCAATGTCATTGGATGTCGACACACTATCTGATAAGTCTTATTGTGTCTTACTATAGGGTGCCACAATAAAACTAAATGATGACTGCGGCTCTATCTATATTGCCCGAATTATGCATGGTGGGGCAGCTGACCGAAGTGGTAAGTTTTTACACATTTCTTCTCCTTTTCTGACAGTGTGGCGTGCATTTGTTGCCTAAAGGTGTTACCTTCGTCTGTTTATTTTGTGGATTCTACCAATTTCAATTGCCATTTTGTGCTTTAATGAGAATGATAGTGGATGGATTCTACTGGCATGCCATCAAGTGCTCAGTGTCACTAGTAGTTGGTCAAGGTTTCAGGTTCCCAGACTTATCATTTGCTATTACCATAAACATTCGGGTTAAAGTCCTTGTTGCAAACTGCCCATGTGGTTCTAGTATCCGAAAATACTTACTACATAAAATCTTATTTTCGACACCCTTTCTTTACATTCTTTACATTCTTTTCGCCTTTCTTGCCAAATGCGATTTTTCAACCGTATTTGACCCTTTTCTCTGAGCGTATGATTACCGGCTGTCATCGGTTATTTCCGTACCCTCATTTCCGGCTCATCAGTTCAGGAACTTGTCCTGAACGCCGCCATTTTTTCCTTGTAACTGAATGTGCTATGGCTTGCTCGAAAAGTCTTCATTATATTGTTTTATTAGTAATATATCGTGATTCGTTTGCATATGTAGTGTATTTATAGTTTGTAGTTAGTGGTCGTTGATTTTTTTGGAATGTTACGCGTACTTAGTATGTTAAAATAGCATTGGTGTTTAGTTCCTTACGTAGGCCGGTCGAACCTAGGAACCAATATGGGTCGAACCCAATTTTTTCAGTTTTATTTTTTTCCTCGTTTTGAAAAAGTACTTTGCTATCATCGGAAAGGTAGTACATTCTACTCAGTAAAAATCGAAAAAGTATCAAAATCGGGGCAAGCACTGTAAAGTTATTGCAAGTTTTGTGGCGAAATTTGGGTCACTTTGTTTGGATCGCGTCGGCCATATTGGAGGACAGCGGGATGAGTTACGAGTTTAAAACTTTGTGTAAATTGTTTTCGCCAACAAATTACGGTGACATTTAGTTAGACATATCTTTACTTACTATTCTGCACGATTTAGCAGTGTTCACCAAATTTCAGCCTCGCAGTTGTTACTCATTAAGTGATAAATGTGCTCACAATTCCCGTTGGACTTCGTCTCATTTCTGGCGGCACCTACAATGTCGACTTTTGCTGAACTGAAAGGCATGTTCAATCGGCTACTTTGTAATTTGTGAAGATTTAACGTTGATACATTTTGACAAACGTTGCTACAAAAAAGAAACTTTATTCAATTTTCGTGTTTTTTGTGTTTGTGGCCAGCGACCAGTTAGGCCTAAGGGTAGTCTTGGCGCAAAGCTGCCTCCCGTTCAGTAACGCTGGGACCTCGCTAAAAAGCAAGACTTCGCGAGAATACGTGAGATTTCGCCGTGTATTTTGAATAAGAACACGTGACTTTTACTAGGTTTTAGCTAGGTCCTAGCGTAGGTCCTAGCGTCTACTGAACGCACGCCTGTATAGGCCTACTAGCAAGCTGTATTTTGACTATAGTCTTCACTGGTTGCTGGTGACTGAGGCTAACTAAAGTCTGCTGCGGCAGTGTTACACAGGACTAACCAGCCCGTAATTTCATGCAAGTATCTGAAACTAACCTTGAATATATGCAGCATTTATCATTTGACCATTTTACTTCGACAAAACAGCTTGCAACCGCATGCATTCACCGTTCGCCAGTGTCTGGTCTCGATCCGCACCGGGTCCGATAGGCTGCGGTCCCGAGTCTGGCAAAAGAATTTCTGTCAAAATTTATTCGCCACATTTCTTCAGCAAATGCGATAAAATTGTCTGTAGTTTGATTTTATTAAAATTAAGGCGCGCTGTCGATCATTTTATTCCCGTTTGCTGGCTGGTAACAGTACAGGCACTACTCGGGTCGCACTGACGGCGTTTTCTCGGCCTGGGTTCCTGAATGAATTGTACTGCGTTTTGGTGACTGGAGGCTGTGAAAAGTCAAGCAGTAGGGACGGGTTCACAATTAACCCTTTAGCATTCATAGCGGCCGCAAGAAATCTGCCTCACATCTTCACAACGGCTGTAGACAGCCCGAGTAAACCTCAACTATTGTACCTATAGCAGTGGCAGATCTAAATTAACTATGACTAGAAACAAGGTGAATGACCTACAAACTCCAAAGCAGCCATTTGCATTCCACAGTTACAAGTTTTAGTGAGACTTATTAGTTTTAATTTACATTTTGTTGGTGGCCAAAGTTTTTCGACGGTACTTCCTGTTTCGGTAAAACAGGCAGGGGTGTGATGGCTTTACCGCAGCAGAAATCCAAGAAGCTACTCAGGTAGTTGTGGGAGAGCTCGAGATGTTAAGGAATCTGGCATCGATGTCTAGGATGTGAGAAGCGATTAAAGTTCAGCCGGCATTCCTGACTCTGAGGACAAGGCCTTGAATGCACAATGGAGAGAAACGTTGGAAACTTCGTTTTGGTGAATTTTAAGAAAGTTTATAAACTGAACACACACATTTAAAAATGCAAGCTGATGCAAAGCCTGTGGACTATATAAATTTTTTTTGGCCTCATGTGTTTTTCGAGACTGGTGGGTAGGAAATAAACTGATATGGGGATCTGTCCCAAACGGTCCTGATGCAATATGGTGACAACGAGTGCCTACAAAGTACGTGCGTTTTTTGGAATAAATGTCATGATGGGCATTTAGCCGTCTCCTAGATTATGGTGCTGCTGGAGCACTGACTCCAAGCTGGGGGACCCATAGATCTACATGTCCGTGGTAAATCGAACACCCCTAGTCATGATGACCCTGGATATGATTCACTTTTCAAAGTGAGACCAATGTTGGACATGGTTCGTGAAGCATTTGTAGCTAACTCATGAATATCCTCAGCAACAGCTCAGCGTTGATAAAGCCATGTTTGGTTCCAACAGACAATTGTTCTTTAGACAGTATATGTCCGCTAAGCCCACAAAGTGGGGTATCAATGTGTGGGAGTGTTCCGAAAATGCCTCCTGGTATTGCTGCAGTTTTTCAATTTACAGTGGAAGGAAAGGTCAGCGGCAACATGTTTTGGGCTATGATGTTGTATGGGACTTGTTGTCATCCTATCACAACAAGAGTCACTGTTTGTATTTCGACCATTTATTTGCATCTGTTATATTGGTCGAACATTTGAAGCTGGTAAATACGCATTGTTGCCTTTAAATAATGGCCAACCGCAAAGACTTACCAGACTCAATAAAAAACAAACTTTAAGTTAAAAAAGCGGGCGATGTGATCCAGTTACAGAAAGGGTGGTGTTGACAAATCTGATCAACTTAGATCATATTACCCAGTAGGAAGAGAAAGCGGGAAATTGTGGAGATATATTTTATGGTTTGTCGTCAATTGTTGTGTCACGAATGCACATATTTTGTTCATGAAAGTGTTCATATTCCACTGGTGATGGACACATATGATGCTGTGCGATTCCTGATCGATGTTGTGGAACAGTTAGTGAATGGATTTTGGTCTCATCTGTGTAAGGCCGCGCGGATGAAAGAGTCCAGTTGACAGGCCAGTTCATGGCGACAGCATTCGCCATCAGGAACTGGTGAAAATTGAAGGATGGAAACGGACCTGTAGAGAGTGCTGTAATCCTCAGCGTAGAATACTGTTTGGTTGTTGTGCCGAAACTTCATTTAAGTGTTCATTTTGCGATGTGACTCTTTGCCGAGTTGGCTGTTTTCTAATATTCTATGAGAGGAATTTGGTGAGATATTAATTCTAATAAGGCTGAGTTGTGTTTCTATTTCAGCGGTTGTTGCATTGATCACATTCGATAATGACTATGTTCGCATATCAATTTTTACATAACCGTTAGCACTTCTACATAATAGCTTTTAACAAGAGGAATGAGCTTGTTGTTCCATTGAAAATTTTGTTCTATGTTTTGTGATTGTAAAGTACATGTAATATGTTGTTTCCATTGTCAAAAAGTATTTTGACGTGTTAGCCTTGTTTCATGTGCTCATTGCCATTTCAGATAAAAATTCAAAACAACAACATAGTTTTTGTAAGGTTTTATTGGGTGTAATTCAAATTTCATTAAAAAATGCTCTCTCCCAAAAATTGCATGAAGCCTACCCTCTTTTTGAGTGTTCCAAATATTTTGCTCACCTGATGAAGCTGTTCTTCATTAAAGAGGAAATTGCAAGGTCCAAACCAATCTGAACAACAATATGGTCTAAATTCTAGTTTATAATTATCATTGCTATATTCTTAACATTAACTGAATTGTACGCCGCTATACAAAGTTATTTACATATTTAGTGCCGTGGTGTTGTAACGCCATCGTTGTAACGGAGAATAGAAACGGCGCCATTTTCGTTCGTTACACATCTGTGACGTGGTGTTGGGGAACACTAAAGAAGCAATGTGTGTCCAAGTGAGTATAGCAGCGTAGATGAGGAATACTTTGAACGATACAGGGACGGACAGGTGGACTTTTCAGATGATTCCGACCTTTCGGACGTGGAGGTAGAGGTGACAGATCCCAGAGGAACATTATGTGTTCACAGCTTTTCTGTAGTGGAGCCGTTCTCCCTCGATCCCTTTCACGGCCCTTTCTCTGGTCGCCGAAGTCTCACTCCCAGCGGGTTCGTCCTGTGAACGTCAACAGGCTGGAGGTGCGCAGGAGTTGCGATTAGATGTTAGTGATTGGTAAGAATATTATCAATATGTAT
>NMRA01000090.1:236751-247917 GCA_002633005.1 Phoronis australis
AAAAAAAAAACATTTTGAATCCAGAGTTGTCCATGATTAAAGTAAAACACGATGATATCTAATTGCAAGTTTTCGCCTTCTTTTATAACCTTCAAGCAAATGCCAAAACTAGATTTTAGTCCTTTTTTTGAAACAGACTACTTTAATAATCAAAACCTTGGAATTGAGTTACCATCCTGTTTTTCTTTATTCATAGTCTGCATTCTTTTCAAAGTACATGCATCTTTTGAGATCAGCTTTATTTGTTGTGGCTTTTAGTTTTACTGATCCATTTATAACTAAATCTTTCACGGAAAAACAACAGATTTTAAACACTTGAGAACTACGGTGATTGTGAAAAAAGATTGTTATTGTTCAGGCCCTGCGAAAGCGTCGTGAATTATTAGACATCAAAATTCTCAAGGTAACTTACCTTTTTATAAGACCAGCTTTAACCTTCATGATGTGTTTGTCGTCAAAGCAGCCGTCCTCAAAATGGTCGGAGCATATTTCGGCTCCGACAGAGGGCTGACTCGACAGTCATTTTCAAAAGACAAGCAGAGCACACGTAAACCTGCCATTACGGAGCCAGATGCTTGTCTTTTTAGAATTTAAATGGGCTCATGCCTTCCACCTGGGTGGTGTTAAAATAGTTAGCACACACACACACACCGATGCACCATGGCTAAAACACGCCAAGGTTGAACGGTCTTTGTTCTTCGTGTACTGTGATATAATAGCAGTGAACTGCATTGTGGGATGTGATCTGGTTTGTGTTCCCCAACACCATGTCACGGTGTCAAAGGTCAACTTTTCGCGCGTTTTCTTATTTTCACTTTTTTTAAATAACTAAAGATACAATAATACGATGATTTGAATAAAATAAAAAGTCAATTTGGTTGTAATAACAGTCACCACTGTTGAGAAAGTGAATTGCTAGCAATTACTTTTTCACTTCATTAGCTTAGATCTACATGAATACAAAAGGTGTGTTTATAGGCATTATAAAATTTGTTTGGGGCATTGGGAATCTCAGTGGTGACTATTGCGAGGGGCCTTTCATATTAAGGAGTTGCAGTCCTGGTTAAGTTTGCACTAAACAGGTGAATTTATAGCAGAGCATCAATGCTGCTGTGCAGTATGAACGGTCAACTTAGGTCCCATCCGAAGTTATCGGCGCCAGGTGCCATCGCTTTCGTCAACAATTAAAGGGTAGTGTAGTCACTTTGCTTGAAATTCAAGTAGTGATTATTCAATGAATAATCACTACTTGAATTAAAAATAAGTTTTATGCCAATTAGCACATGTAAATATTCTCAAATTGTCACATTTAAAAAAATCATAGTGTAGCGTTACCTTGTGATTACTTCGATGACAACAGAGTCACCTAGTGTCTACTTCAAAGTCTGTTAACTACTGAAGCCAGTATGAACGGTTTAGTTAACTTCACAGTTTACGTCATCGTTTCACTCTGACAGGACTTAAGTCAGTATGAATAGGCCTTAAGGGAGAAATTGTCCATATGGTTGGACGATATGAACAAAATGGAATAAAGATTGTTAACAACCACAAGTATCCTGTATTTGACCAATTGTTGTGAATGATTACAATTTCTGAATAGGTTGTCTGATATGCCCATTATTGGTGTGATATTGTATATTGTAACTTAAACATAAGTTATGTTCTTTACCTGATTTCAAGTGCGACAGCCTATAAAATTAGTCTAAAAGCGGTTACAATTTTAGGTTACATTCTGCATATTTTAAAATGGTATGGAGGTGACCTATCTTTCAAAAATCTCTGGTATTGACCTTTATAGGTTTGATTCACATTGGAGATGTTGTCCATGAGGTAAACGGGGTATGTGTCCGAGGGCGGCAGCCGGATGATATCGTGGACTTGTTGGTAAGCATTCCACTTTTTTCTTTTACAATGATGAAAATGTGTTGTTGGTCATTATAAAATGTCTTTCCATTAAATAGTGGTTTCTCATTGTTATTAAAGCAATGGAGTACCTTATGGTCACATGAGAATGTTTCAAACAATTCAACGTTTGTTTTTTTAAGGTTTGTATTCATACAAATGTTAAGGAATCATTCAGGGCAACGACTTTGTCCATTTTACATGGAGTCATTTTTATTAAATATTTTGCTGGAAAATTTGGGACAGCTTAGAACAATAAATAATTAATTATCGCCCAATATTCAGGTTTTCAAAACTTGAAAATGTCAATTTTGATCATATAGAAACCTTTCAGTTTTCAGTAAAATTTAAGTTTTTTCTATATCAAAAACTTAGGGTTTGTGAAAAACTTAAGAAATTCAGTAACCCTTAAGTTTTTATCATTGGAAAAATTTGAATTTTGGTAAAGCTTTAAAGTCGGGAAAACTAAATTTCGAATATGGAAAAAACTTAGTTTTGCAAAAAATTAAATGATCAGAAAAACTTAACTTTTGATTGTACAAATAAGTTTTCAAAAAATGTCAGTTAGTGTTTGAAGCTTAAGTTTATTTGTAAAAAGGTAAGGTTCATACTTAGAAAAATGGAGTTTTCTGAGGAGTTTATTAATACCCCGTCGCACCACAGGTGCGGTCTCACTGCGGTGCTTGTATGGCATAAACCGCAGTGGCACTGTCATGATCGCCGTGGTTCAGCAGTCACTATCTATGCTACTTTGAATGCGCAATATCCGGTGGGTAGACATGGCTGTATTGTGTATGGGGACCTAAACAAAAAACATTTCTCATCCTATCATGGATAAAACCCGGACATGTCGGGAGTTTTTAGCCATGACATTTGCAAAGTTGATGTCGGGTGTGCAAGTTCGTTGCTGGAGTCGAGCAGCATACTCTTATTGAAACCAATCGAAACCAGAAAAACAAGTCAGTCGTGCTTCAATGAAAAATTGCAGCCTCCACTGTATTTCCCATTTGTGTTTCCATCAGAAATTTTCGCTGTGCAGGATTCGGTGATTCTTTTCTTAGATAAAACGCGAAACAGGGGCACACAACAAGACACACTACCAGAAGATGAGAAGACGCCTGCAAACTACGTAAACAAAACAAAATTAGCTAGGTGAACTGTGAGATTGTTTTATGGATGGATTTGATGTTTTCTTTGGCCATTTTTAGTGTTTCCAAGTCTGTTATTTGGGGTCTCTATTGGCCGATCCACTCTAAGAATGTTCATAAAATTAGATTTATGTGTTTCTGCTACGAAAAGGACATCTTACAAGAATTTTTGGATTGCTCGAACTTGTGTGGCACCTCGTGGAAGCAGCTTTTTTGTGTCCACAGCTGTATCTTCTGAATCCCTTGCAGGAACTTTTTCAATTTTGACAAGTTTGTTTTTATGAATGTGACTACAGATGGCTACGACTTTCGCACGGATCTGACTTCCATGGCGCTTTCAGGTGACAACTTTATTCTTTTACGGTTTGCTCTCTTAATGAAGTTCCTTCATGGATTTTCAAGAAATTTAGCAAATATATTTCCATTAAAGTGGCGATGACACCTTTCCATTTTTGGATGAATTCGATGTATTGTACACCACCTGATGGCCATTTGTAGTATTTTGTGCTGTTTTTTAATGTTTGCCTTTCTCTCTGAGAAACCACTCTAAGGATCATTATTAAAATTGGGGTTTTTGTACCTAGTAGGAAGCGCTGAGGTGTATATGATTTTGGATGGCTCTGATTTTCTGTAATTGTGTTTTGGGAAAGAGTGAAATTTCCACAGAAGCTCCCAAACAAAAGAGTGTCTTTTGATGATTGTGCTTACTTATTACCAGGGTGGGGTTTCATCTTGCAAACGGGTGAGTATCCTAATTTCCCAGTGGCACACCCCCTCAAAAATTGTGGAATACCCCCTCTTGCAACAGTTGATTCCACTGCTGAGCAGGATTTCAACTTATCCTAGTTGCTTGCTGGTTCAATTTTCATTTCATTCATGGGAGCTTATAATATTACATGTATAGTGTATGAAAAGGTATGTTCTGAAAGGATCCAGACAAGTGCCTAAGGCAGTGACTGACTAGAGCTACACTGGTCTTGCTATTGTTCAAACACTGAATGGATGGATATAATGCCAACAGTCCACTTTATTCAGTGTATATTTGAACACCTGGTAAGTAACAGCTAATTATCAAGCTATAGATATCTCTTGATGTTGTAGAATAAAGCAAATGGACCAATCACCTTGAAGCTACTTCCGAGTGTTTTTGACAGCAAAGGTTTAAAAGAGGGAAAGGTGAGATAATTTTGAGATATATAGTCTACCATGTGTCAAATGCATAGTACAAAGATGCATACATTACAGTTAATGCTGAATTGTCTGAATTACTAATAAAGGACGTGTTACTCAAAAACACTGTTTCGTTCAGGTTGACTGTTTGATGGACGCAAGATAATTAAGAAATTGATTAGAGATTCATCTTATTGATTCTTTGTTGTGTACTCTTAATTGTTACATATATTAAAAAAATGAAATTGAATGTGAACGGCTCCTGGTAGCCTTCAGGTCATCGGTGTTCAAATATGAGTTTGTTTTTGGAACACTGAGTGGTACAGTTTTATTGTGTCATCTGCCATTGAATGGTCATCTGAGAATTTCGGAGTGCCTGGTTGGCCCCCTTTGATGGAGCCCTTCCATTCAACTACGAGGAAATAAGCCCCTTTAATGACCTAGAAACTAACGCTGTATAATTAAACCATTATTGGATATGTGAGTAGCAATAATCTCACTGACAATTCGATGAAGGTTTTGTGAACTGAGGATATTTTGGAATTTCCAGGGTCCTCAAAACAGCACAATGTGTATAAGTGGAATGCTTACACATATGTCAAAAACATCTTTTGTTCATCCACAGTGTTGCTCAGCTGTACTTTTTTTGACAGTAAAAAGGATGTCAAATGTAATTTTTTCTTCAACAAAGGACTACTGTTATCTAAAAGTTCATTTTAGCAGCATAGGAATAATGGCCAAAATATCCTGACGTCATCCTTACAGGAGAACATTCTTCAAGTGAGTGGGAGTTGACAAGAATGTTATTTTGTTTTGAAAATAGACAAAAACATTTTTGGTATGGTCTATGTGAACATAAATTCAAGATATGGCCGTAATTGCATGTATTCATGCCCATGCACTTGTGGCGGGATGGGCCACTCGCTTATGTATAAAGCTGTGCCTTTATCGGGTATTGGCCATATGTGCCTACATGCAAAACGCTCGATTAGTATATACTCCAAGAAGCAAGTTTTTGAATATTGTTTAGCCAAAACTTGTCTAACTTATCGGTTATAAAATTGTAGATGTTGACGTTATGTATTGAACTTAACCGCTGTAAACCCGCCACTGGTTGGTCAAAAAATAAATTTTGATCACATTCTGTTTTTGTTCATTACTTAGATGAGGAATGATTTCATGGCTAAGGAAGAACTGACAATTCAGTGGTGCATGAGACCAATGCTCATCACATAAGACAACACCTTACAAGACAACTTAATAGAGCCTGATCTCGGTCAGTAATGAACTGTCAGTTATTCTGAAGCCCAGATATTGTCTCTAGTAAGGAAATAGTTGCAACTTTCGTACGTGAAAAGTTATACCTAAGGCAGAATTTTTAAATTCACTTAGTAGACCACAACTGTCCTTATTTAGACAGGAAGTGATTTCTGTGATTGCAAAGGAACTGTTCATTATTCCTTAGCCCATGAAACGACTCGCTGTGACATGCCAACTCTTGAGCCTGCTCTTGAAACGACTCGCTGTGACATGCCAACTCTTGAGCCTGCTCTTGAAATGACTTGCTGTGACATGCCAACTCTTGAGCCTGCTCTTGAAACGACTCGCTGTGACATGCCAACTCTTGAGCCTGCTCTTGAAATGACTTGCTGTGACATGCCAACTCTTGAGCCTGCTCTTAAAACGACTTGCTGTGACATGCCAACTCTTGAGCCTGCTCTTGAAATGACTTGCTGTGACATGCCAACTCTTGAGCCTGCTCTTAAAACGACTTGCTGTGACATGCCAACTCTTGAGCCTGCTCTTGAAATGACTTGCTGCGACATGCCAAATCTTGAGCCTGCTCTTGACTGATAAGTTCTTTTGAAGCCTTGAAATAACTTCTGATTTTTCAAAGGTAGAATTTGACACTAATTTCAGAAGGCAAGTGGACTCAACAACAGTTTGTTTTGTGTGATAGATTATCACAAATATCTCTACTTTCAACTCCTAACGACAGCAATTTCTAAATCCAGATATCAATCTAGTACATTGTTAAGCATTTGTGCAGTCTTTTTTGGTCCTGCGTAACAACTTGTACGCCTGTTACCTATCACTGCGAATGCCATGACTGGGAGATGCTGGTCAGCAAACCACCGCACACCATTTTTGAATGATTTTTGTCCAATTCCTTCTGGCAAAATGATCCTTGAGCCTAACTTTTCATAAGAAATTCAATTTCATAAGTCAAACGTTTAGAAGATGTCTTAAGTGCCATTTACAGTACAAAAGTTGACACGGATCAGCTGACACAGAACGAATTGTTCCAGTGTGTAAACGGCACTGACATAGAACAAATGGACACTGTAGTGACTTGCCACCTGTTTGGTAGGTAGAGCAATTTGCGCTCGAACATCTTGCTCCGTGTCAATTATATGTCTAAATGCATAACTGGGCCAAGGTGGAAAGGATCATCTCTACTGCGCTTGCCTAATGACTTACGTACGGGTTTTTTGTCTCTGCAACTCTCGTCATTTGTAAACCTGCGCATGTACGATCCAGTCTCTCCAGCCTGTAATTTCCTTCTTACCACAATTAGTGAGTCGTGTGTGTAAACGGACGCTTGATACCGATCAACTAGCTCTGTGTCAGTTGCGCCGGGCCAAAAGTTGATGTCTGAACGGGACTTTAAGTTTTATTGTATGGTATTTCTTAGCCAGTGTTAATACAGCTGTAAGGTCTTGTGCAGTAATTGTACTCCTTCACAAAAGAAACTTAGATCAATGCTCATGATGACACCAGCTGTTTTGTAGTAATCTATTGACAAAGAAGGCCTCATGAAATGGGCAAAGTATCTTGTGCAGGTTCATAGCTGCTTTAACTAATATTAAGTTAAACAATGGACAAAATACAAAAGTAACACCAAATTTAAGACACACGTGTGCAATACATAGTCACCTGTGCCTATGAGTGAAGGTTTGGCGCATGAACCTATATGAAAAACACTAGAGTAAAACAATTCAAATCAAAAAGAAATTAATTTCTGGACTTACTTTATATAAATGATAATGTAGTATCCTCATCTCGGAGTCTTCTACGGATCATCTTAACATACATTCAGTTACTTGTCGTAAAACAATTTCATTGGACAGAAATTGCACTGTTTTGATCATTAAGGTACATGGACTTTATTTATGTGTTTATAAGGTGAAATAGGAATAAGTGGCGAATGTATCTCATTTGAACAGGGGAAGTAGGACAAATCAACATCTTGTTGGATAATCTGGTACACGGGCTTGTAGTTTTTCTTCTGATAATGCAGCATGATGCCTTACTACTGGATATTTAAGCAGGTTAGCTCCTATTGAGATTTGGATCCCTTAGGTAATTGTGGGCCTCTCTGAAATTCCTGCTCACCTCTTCCCCTAATTCTATACACGCATCCTTCAGTTACACAAAATGGAGACTTCCCAATGCTGATCTTTAAATTACTATCCTTGAAGAGATGAATATGGTTGTATGTAAGTCCCCAGATTTAATTTGAATGTTGCACATTGGGGTACATGATTTTGTTAGTCAATATGAACTGTGATATGTGACTCATATCTTATTGCCCTTGTGGTGTTTCATCTGCAGACCCGTGTCCGTGCCCACTTCAGCTACGACCCTCATGATGACCCAGACATTCCCTGCAAAGAAGCTGGTCTTGCATTCTGCAAAGGTGATGTTCTACACATCGTTAATGCAGGTGATGCCAACTGGTGGCAGGCCCGAATGGAAGGGAATCGTTATCTCAGAGCAGGGCTGGTGCCTGGCAAACTGTTGCAAGAAAGGTAGTTGTTACAAGTAGGAAGAGTAATGTTAATACAGTGCTATTGGTGATGGGATAATGGATTTTAAAGGTATTGGTGATAGAGCAAGCGTACTAAAGCTAACAAGGATTATGGTGTAACTTAACCTAGGTTGTATGCTTGTGCGCTGATGACCGACTCAGACTACAGCCATCATGTTGTCATTGACTGATTAATGATTGTGGTGATGGGTGATGATGGTGGTGTTATAGGTAATGGCAGTGATGATGGATGTGATGGTGGATGTGATGGTGATGGATGATGATGGTTATGATGATGACAGTGGTGGTGTTGGTGGTGATAGTGATGACGACGATGAAAGGTATGTTGTGTTTACTGTAGAGATGTCCCTCTAAAAACAGTTGAGAAAAAGCAGAGATTGTAGTACTGGTCGAGCATGGGAAGTGAAAGTGAGTTGACATCTCCATTGTTCCCGTTGTTAACGGTATAATAAAGATGATGACAAGCATTTATCGGTAACGGTTGGTAACACCCAAGGTACTATATCCATGCAATCTGTGTTGTTATATCCAACAATGATGCAACAAAGGACAAAAATGTTACAACCGATAGGCCATAACCATGCGACTAGTTTCCATGGACAGTAGTGGAGTTTGCCTCAGTGTGTATATATTGTCGTTCGAAAGCCAGGATTTAGCCATTAAAACAAGATTTCTGTGGCCTTATTTTTAAATTGTAGGAAAAATTGTAGTTATCAGCCACTGACTAGTGAAACTACTGGAGGGTGGTAAATGGGTATCCCCCACCTTGTCGCTGGATGACTGGTGCTCTCGTGGACTTAATTGTACCAAAAAAGTTTTTACTTTTGGAAAATATTATTTGTCGCAATGTCTCAGGAACCTTTTGATTTTTGTGCGCTTGTCAATACATATTTGGTTGCATATTGTCATTTAGCATCTGCTGTTATACCTCCAAAAACCCGTGGAAGATTTTCAAGAAAGTTGACAGGTGTGTGGACGCAACAACAAATGATGGTGACTTTCAGGCAGATCTGACTACTCTTATGCTCTGTACTGGCAATCTTTGTGATGAATGTCATCCGTGACTTGTTTATTTACTTTAGGAGAGAAGCAGCCCGCNCTGAAGAACAGTACAGGAAATGGTAGTCTGAGTCGCGATCGAGGTAATAGTCTGAAGAATGCCATAACATCACAACTAACACGTACGTCCAACACTGCAAGCCTAGTCGTTGTCATGTGTACTAATTCTTGCTATCCTGTAGGTAAAAGAATTCAGATTTAAGTTCTTGTGCGTGATGTAAAAGATTTCCAGGTTTTTTATGCTCTCACATATTTATATATGCCGTCATCTCTGTCCGTCCGGCCAGCTGTTTGACTGCCGTATGGTGTCGACTGCTGTATCTTCAAAACCCCTTGATGTACGTTCATGAAAATTTGCAGATTTATTCCTGTCATGGATGGAACAGCGTGAGCCAATGTTTGGATGGATATGGCTGTCAGCAATTTACACAGTCGTGTGTAAATTGCTTGCAGTACATATGAAAGCTTTTGTACCATCACCCATTGGCTATGCTTGTTCGCATGGGTATTGTTGGAAAAATCTTTGGGAAAAAGACGACTATTCAGATGTGTTAGAAACAGTATGTTGGTTTCTAGTTCTTTCTCTGTTTAGTTTTGTTGCTGACCACTTCACATTTTTGTGTGTTTCAGCCGGCTTAGTTAGCCCGCGACTGCTAAAGAAACCTAAAAAGGCCAAGAAGATCATGTACCAGGCACAAAACAGAGAAGGTAGAATGTGTAGCTAGTGACAAATGTTGGCAGACTCGAGTGAAGCACTGCAATAATGCCCAAGACTACTGTGTATGTCCAACTGAAACCAAATGATCACAACCATCAGAATTGTCTAACTGAAATACTTGTATAAGCTTGGTGTTCCATAGCAATTGAAAACATTGCTGCCATAGCTATAATTATTTAGCATCTACCTCCAATGGGACCTTATGACTTTGATACTACATTCTGCAGTTATTCAAAGTTTTTTTTGTTCTTTTTGTTTTGCATTCAGGCACATGCACCTAAGCTTCACATAAGAATCGAGACAACCATTCACAGCATTAGTCATCCTCCATTGTAACTAGTGTGAAAAATCGTCTGATGTTGCTGCTCATTTTCCCATGGTGTATGGTATACAGTGGCGGATCTAGGATATCACAAGGGGGGAGGCTCAACATTTTGTCTGTAAACATTTGCACAAAGCACAATTGTGGATGCGCATAGCACCCAATGGGGGGAGGTCGCCCAGGAAATTTTTGTGTTTTTTCTTCTAAAAATCGAGCATTGTCCTTGAATCCTGAAGTATTATCCAAGAAAAAAAGGCAAAAAAAAACAAAAAAAAGAAACGGAGAAAGTGTCAAACAGGAAAAGTGCAAGTGAGTCCCACAGACTCGAACTCATGACCTGACGGATAGCGCGCGCGTGCATTACCACTGCACCACCACGATTTCACACCTAATTAAGAGACCTACTTGTTTATGGTCCACAGCGTTTGCGTGCGAAACCTTCTTTTTGTAATATTTATTACACTTTTTATATTTTGTGCAATCAGTTCGTAACAAATTTGTTGTATTTAAAAAAGTCTTCAATTGCCCAAAAAACCAAATCCGTTATTTTGTGTTGACATTAATGAAGCGATTGCTTTGGAAATCGTCTGAAGGTTTGACAAAGAGAGAATTATGAGTTTCTGAGTGATTCGCTAAGGCTTCGATTAAAATTCACATCTTACCAGCAGCTTCTGTTTTTTTATTCGTCACTCAGATTCCATTTTCTTTAAAAAATGAAGTAATTTTCTTCATTGCACAGTGAAGCAGACGACGGAAACGGAGTCATAGTGCGCAGCGCCACTGCCAGTCACCTGGGATATCGCGGGAGAGTCTATACTTTAGCCATAGTTCCAGTACGATTGAGCCGTGTTCCGAATTTGACACTTGAAACAACTAACACTGCACACATTTCAATCTTGTTTCCGCCGTATAATGTTAATTACCGGGGTTAATTAATGAACTCAACATTTCCCTACGCTCTTGCTGTTTAATTTTTTGCAGCAACCAGGGAGGGGGCTGGTCCCCTGCCCCCCCC
>NMRA01000090.1:248145-445474 GCA_002633005.1 Phoronis australis
GAGTGAAGCACTGCAATAATGCCCAAGACTACTGTGTATGTCCAACTGAAACCAAATGATCACAACCATCAGAATTGTCTAACTGAAATACTTGTATAAGCTTGGTGTTCCATAGCAATTGAAAACATTGCTGCCATAGCTATAATTATTTAGCATCTACCTCCAATGGGGCCTTATGACCTTGCTACTACATTTTGCAGTTATTCAAAGTTTTTTTTGTTCTTTTTGTTTTGCATTCATTCACATGCACCTAAGCTTCACATAAGAATCGAGACAACCATTCACAGCATTAGTCATCCTCCATTGTAACTAGTGTGAAAAATCGTCTGATGTTGCTGCTCATTTTCCCATGGTGTATGGTATACAGTGGCGGATCTAGGATATCACAAGGGGGGTGGCTCAACATTTTGTCTGTAAACATTTGCACAAAGCACAATTGTAGATGCGCATAGCACCCAATGGGGGGAGGTCGCCCAGGAAATTTTTCTGTTTTTTCCTCTAAAAATCAAGCATTTTCCTTGAATCCTGAAGTATTATCCAAGAAAAAAAGGCAAAAAAAAAACAAAAAAGAAACGGAGAAAGTGTCAAACAGGAAAAAGTGCAAGTGAGTCGCACAGACTCGAACTCATAACCTGACGGATAGCGCGCGCGTGCTTTACCACTGCACCATCACGATTTCACACCTAATTATATTTTAAGAGACCTACTTGTTTATGGTTCACAGCGTTTGCACGCGAAACCTTATTCTTTTTGTAATATTTATTATTTTGTGCAATCAGTTCGTAACAAATTTGTTGTATTTAAAAAAGTCTTCAATTGCCCAAGAGACCAAATCCGTTATTTTGTGTTGGCATTAATGAAGCGATTGCTTTGGAAATCGTCTTAAGGTTTGACAAAGAGAGAATTATGAGTTTCTGAGTGATTCGCTAAGGCTTCGATTAAAATTCACATCTTAACCAGCAGCTTCTGTTTTTTATTCGTCACTCAGATTCCATTTTCTTTAAAAAATGAAGTAATTTTCTTCATTGCACAGTGAAGCAGACGACGGAAACGGAGTCATAGTGCGCAGCGCCACTGCCAGTGGCCTGGGATATCGTGGGAGAGCCTAATACTTTAGCCACAGTTCCATTATGATTGAGCCGTGTTCCGAATTTGACACTTGAAACAACTAACACTGCACACATTTCAATCTTGTTTCCACCGTATAATGTTAATTACTGGGGTTAATTAATGAACTCAACATTTCCCTACGCTCTTGCTGTTTTATTTTTTGCAGCAACTAGGAGAGGCTCCCCCCCTAAATCCGCCTATGGTATAATAAAGGGCAGTGAAGTGTTGGGTTTGTGGTGGATGTGACAACTCAGTAATTGACTACACTGCAGCTCTTTTCACTTTCCCATGAGACACCAGAGAACTGGAGATTTGGCGCAAGTTTGGGCAAAAAACTTGCTTGTTGGTGGACATGACATAATGGCACTGGATACATTCTTGAAACTCTGGAGTCAAAGTCAGATAGGCTTACACTATAGCCCCCCACCTGAAAAATCCGTATCTTGGAAAAATATATTTTTGCCTAACTTTTGAGTAATCGAGCAACATTGCCAAGTTCCGCTGCTGGTGTGGCCACCCACACAGGGTTGTTTACACCTATCGACATCACTTTTCGGCTTAGGAAGGCCCAAAAAGTGATGGGATATTCTTCTTGAGCTGCATGATGGCTGTCGGAGTTACACACGCTATAGCAACACCATTCCATAATTCTTAATAGACAATTTTTGAGCTAAAGACCAAAATAAGCTTTACCCGACAACGTGTTGTTTGCCGAGTGAAATGGCGGCATGGAAACGCAGACGGAGGTGTGTCAAAGATGCTGCGTTCTGATTGGTCAGTTAAGCCATCAGTCAAAATCCTGGCGATAGGTCAATTACTACCGTTTCTGTGTTGCTTTTGGTTTGCATATATGTCTATCTCGTAAACCCCTTAGCAAGTGACTTCTGTTAATTTGGCAACAGATGGAGAGATCTGACTATGGCTGTGCCTGCTAATGGCAGTTTGTTTTTATATACATTTACATTCTGTATCTTTGAGTTCCTTGACAAGCAGTTTTCTTTTAGGAAAACAATGACGCCTTTCCATATTCGGTTGAATTTGTTGTATTCTACGCCATCTAGTGACCATTTTCATGTTAATAATCAACGACTCTAGACGCAGTGGACACCTTTCACCACTTCATCTTGCTCGTGTCGTACACACCACCTGACTATTTACTACTACACAGTTCCAAATGCATGTAGTGGTGAAAACTTGAGATGTTATGTTGTACATTATTTTCAGTTTAAATGCTGAATTTTTCTTGAGCCTGATTATAGCTGTTTACTTCACATTTCAGAGTATGAAGCAGATGAAATCATAACATATGAAGAAGTAGAACTCTATCACCCCAAACCTGGCTGTCCGAGACTTGTAGTTCTTGTTGGTATGTTAATTATAGTAACCTGAGATCCGACATAAGGTCTTGTTGATTTGTTATTATCATGCACTGTTGAAAATTGGATTAGCTGTGTTACCTACATCGTCGAGTTAATTGCATTCAAGTGGACAAAGTAAACGTTTGTCATAGAATATATTTTTCATTGTTTGTGACGATGTTGAGAAGATAAAAATCACCCTCTAAGAACATCTGTTGTGGAGGATTCGGATGTTTCAACTCTCATCTGAAGGCCATCTTCACTGGAATGGATTCCGCACGCCTGAGTGGCCCAGATCTAGAATTAGGTCATAAGTATGAGTGGCAGTAGTTCTTAGTCCCTGTTGTTGCTGGGCTGTGGTCTTGATATANAGACATTATTCTTTGTTGCATTATAGTAACTGGTCTTGGCTAATTATCATTTTATGGCCTGGTCATCCATTCAGCCAAAAGTAGTTCCAGAGGTGGCTTATCAGCCAATTATTCACGCATGCTGACTCACAATAGAAGCCTGATAAGAGTGAAGGTGGATAAATGCGGTGTTCCTACAGTTTCTTGTTTTAGTGGATGTGTTCACGACATGTCTAGACGCAGTGGACACCTTTCACCACTTCAACTTGCTCGTGTCGTACACACCACCTGACTATTTACTACTACACAGTTCCAAATGCATGTAGTGGTGAATACTTGAGATGTTATGTTGTACATTATTTTCAGTTTGAATGCTGAATTTTTTTTGAGCCTGATGACTATAGCTGTTTACTTCACATTTCAGAGTATGAAGCAGATGAAATCATAACATATGAAGAAGTAGAACTCTATCACCCCAAACCTGGCTGTCCGAGACTTGTAGTTCTTGTTGGTATGTTAATTATAGTAATCTGAGATCCGACATAAGGTCTTGTTGATTTGTTATTATCATGCACTGTTGAAAATTGGATTAGCTGTGTTACCTACATCATCGAGTTAATTGCATTCAAGTGGACAAAGTAAACGTTTGTCATAGAATATATTTTTCATTGTTTGTGATGATGTTGAGTAGATAAAAATCACCCTCTAAGAACATCTGTTATGGAGGATTCGGATGTTTCAACTCTCATGTGAAGGCCATCTTCACTGGAATGGATTCCGCATGCCTGAGTGGCCCAGATCTAGAATTAGGTCATAAGTATGAGTGGCAGTAGTTCTTAGTCCCTGTTGTTGCTGGGCTGTGGTCTTGATATAGACGGACTCTGACTTTCCTAGAATGCTCTTCTCTGGTAGGTCTAATTGACATGTTGTTCAGAAGGTTGCCTTTTTCATGACCTGTTTCTCTATGGAAGAGCCGTTGCCTTCTCAGAGAAAAGTTTGTGTAAAAGTGCCTTATCCAGTTTAATACCTTTTTCAAATTTTATTCTGTACAAAGGGTTGATTCTGACACCTTCTCATACTATTTTAGACTTAATGGGTTAAAACTTCAGCTGTTCCAATAATTGCTACTAAATGGTGTTTCTGAAACAAAATCCTATGAAATGGTCTGGAAACTCCTTAGAAATGGGTCTTTTTTCAACTCTTCTTGTTTAGGTATGTGTTCTGCACCCGGTATCAAAAATATTGCTGATTGGTACCCCAGGTCTTGGGGTGTGAGATTGCTGGTTCTTGTCGATATTTGTATGTTAAAAGTTGCTATAAACCAATCTTCCATCACAGAAATCAACACTTGATCCAGACCACTCACCATTATGAAAATGTTCCTTAATCAAAGTTGATAGACTTGAAAAATCTGACTGTGAATTGTTACTTGAGAACATCTTCTACAAGTTGGCTTGTAATACGGCATATAATTTTATGAGCCAAGGAATAACAAAACGTAATTTCTTTATAAGCCCTGAAATCACTTTTCATCGGAGGAAGGAACGAGTTAATGCCAATTTTGTAGCAATAAGTGGTCTAAATCAAAAGTTCACTCCTTAGACAGAGTGTGCGGTTTACAGCCGCTTTAAACATGGACCCGTCATCTGTGATTTGTGTTGTATTTGGTTTGTTCATAACAGTAATCTGTGGTCTGAGACCATTACTTATAATTGGTATGTTAATGATATTATTATAACAACTCATAGATAGCACCCTCAGACATCTGAACCATACCTTTGTGCACAATCCTTCATAAGGCAATGCTGGATTCAGTCGATTGCAATGGGAAGCCTTGGCAGAGCTTTAGTAACATTGTTTTTGTGTGATGACTACATACTATTAGGTGACCAGAGGAGGGAGCCATGTCTTATTTAATGTCACAATCTATCCTGGTTTAATCAAGCTTGTGTTTGAGAAGTGAACCACCCACAGAATCTGCTAATAG
This sequence comes from Phoronis australis, assembly GCA_002633005.1. Taxonomy (NCBI): domain Eukaryota; kingdom Metazoa; phylum Phoronida; family Phoronidae; genus Phoronis; species Phoronis australis. The sequence continues at coordinate 252,951 of NMRA01000090.1, forward strand.
CAGCACTGTACTCAGTGCATAAATGATGTCCCTGGCTTCGGTGAACTTAAGGAGTTTTTCAATCTAAAGAGTCATTACTGTGTATTTATGTTTAATTTTTAGTTTTGTGTCAGGTTTAAAGCCCATACAATTGGAGACCAATTTAATAGTGCAGTGGTTCAGCGTCGTATTGGAAAGTATGCATTTTCAACATCAAAAATCCCCAAATCGGGAGATCTTTGAGTCATAAATGTTTTAAAACCTTTGTTGTGTCAGTACCTCCAGTCCTGTTCTGCTTGTAGGTCCCCCTGGTGTTGGGCGAAATGAACTGAAAAAGAGACTCATTGCTAGTCAGAGTGAACACTACAGAGCAACCATACCTCGTAAGTGACTGTGTGTCAGCTAACTAATTCTTCATCTTGTGATCAACTCCTCAGTTGTGACTTATAATAATAATTTATCATAAACATAGGGTTAAAATCCATGCTCCAGTAAGCACACACCACTACTTTTCAACATTTTTGGCTATTAAGTGTCCTCTCTGCTCAGCTAATTGCCCACCTTTAATTTTGAAAATTTTCAAGTAAGTACTCAATGCTGAGGCTAGCACCCAGCAGTGATTTACATCATCACATTCAAGGTACCTAAACTATACGGTTAACGGACTCATAAACACGGTCACGGACGCATGAACATGACTCACGTACCTGCAAGCACCGTTCACTGACTCACAAACACGGGATCGGACTCACAAGACATGATCCATTCACCCAAATACATGGGACACGGACTCACATTCATGAAAAAATACAGTTAACGGACCACCAAACACGGTTCACTCCTATAAAGCATGCCATAAGCACGTGTCATGGACTCATCAGCTTCCTGGGTCAGCCTCGTCCCCAAGCCTCGAGATGGCGTTGATCGGTTTAGCGATCAGCGCTCTCTTGAGGCTTGCAGACGAGGTTGCTTCCCAGGCAAATAGTGCGAAATTGCGGTTATTACTACACAGAAAGGGAATTGATCAACCTTCATGTATTTGGCAATATCTTCACCTAAAAAAACTTGCTTTTAGTACAAAAGTACAATTTGAGCTAACTTTTACATAAGGCAAATATTTCAAGTCATGCTAAAATCCCTTTAATGTTTTTTTAATGCGCATCAACTTAATTGTAAACATAATCCCTTTTTGATGTTTTTTTAATGCGCATCAACTTAATTGTAAACAAGCATAAACGTCACCATGGCGAGCATCCATGTCAAAGAGACGTTACCAGAGACCTTTACGCAAGAATTCTATTCCATTTTTGGGGCAGATCCGAAAGGTGGAATAGGTGAAAGAGAGGGTCTTTTCAAGGAGTTAGAACGGTCCATGGCATTTTGAGAAGAAAGCAGAAAATAACAGAAGTCGATAGTCACACTGTCAAAATTTAGAATTGATGTTACTGACAGGTTTGGTAAGCCAATAAATTGTAGAACAAAGAAGCAGTTTAAATAATGTTTATTGTTTCTAAATAACAACAATTGCATTACAGTACAGACAAAAATAATATCAAAAATATATTTAATTTCGCACCCATTACACAGCTGTCGAAGTTGACACCTACATTTTGTCCGTAAACCGTGACGTGTTTGGCGGTCTGTTAACCGCGTTTCTTTGTGAATGTGAGTTAATTTGTGACCTGTATATTTGGGTCAATGGATCGTGTTTCGTGAGTCTGACTCGTTTTCCTCAAATAAGTTATTTTCCAAAACCTTGAGTTTTTCTGAGGGGTCATTAAGGAAAATTTTTAATTTTAAATTCTTACAGCACTGTTAAAGCCATTGCTGAGTTTCATACTTTAGAATGGAACTCTTTATATTGTTTTTATGGAGTTCATTGATTGCTTTAATGGACAGTTTCATCACTGCCAACTTCATTTATCATATTCCAGTTTGAAGTTTACTTTTAAGACTTGACTTCATTAGCACCGTATCGGACATTTTTGATTGTATGTTCACTAAATTGCCATTGTAAGATAGACACTAGGTTTTTTTTTTGTGAGAGTGTGACATTTATTTTCACATGCATGTCTATGGGTCGGAGATTTAGTATAGAAACACATTTGCGTAGCAGATGGACAGCTAGCATTTTTGTAATGGCTCATATGTTATTGTATGCTCCAGATACATCACGACCTAAGAAGTTGTTTGAGATTGAAGGTAAAGAGTATCACTTTGTCTCAAGACAGGACATGGAGACTGGAATCCAACAAAAAAGGTACATAACTGTTGGCAATTCTAAACTATTCAATCACAGGCCTTTTCATACTGACTTAACTCCAGTCCAAGCGGAGCGTCGACGTTAACTGCGAAGTTAACTAATTTAAAGGAACATCAAAGTAAATGGCAGGTGACGCTGTTGTCATCGAAGTAATCCCAAGGTAGTGCTGCACGCTGAGATTTCTTTAATGTGGCAATTTAGAAACATTTACATGACTGTGCTAATTGACATAAAACTTATTTTTGATTCGATTGGTGATTATTCGAGCAAAATATTAGCAACTGTTAGTGACTATTCTACCCTTAAGTTGTTGACGATAACAGTGGCACCTGGGGATAACTTTGACGGGACCAAAGTTGACCATTCATACTGCACCACAGCGTCGACGGTGCGCTTTTAAATCCACCTGTTAACTGCGATGTTAATTGGAGCTGTTAACTTCGGTCCAGGACCGATGTTAAGCGTTCGTACTGACCACAACTCCTCAAACCGTCGATGTGTCGACGTTAGTATGAAACGCCCTTTGGAGACATGAGGAAAACATGCCATAAGAACCAGAAAATGAACCAGAGCAGCTTTATGCACCCTTATCAGAGCTGATACTCTCTTTGTGAATTAACCACTTGAATAATTAACCAATTAGAGGTGAAGTCTCACTGTTTTCAAGGAATGGCCGTGGTGACTTCCAAAGTCATAAGATAATGTAAGCTGGTTTACACTAGTTGGTTAATGTTAGTTTGTGCAGGTTTTATAAGGCCGTCCTAGATTACACAGCTCCCTGCATTGCACAGCTCCACAGATTACACAGCTCCACAGATTACACAGCTCCACAGATTACACAGCTCCATAGATTACACAGCTCCATGCATTACACANCAGATTACACAGCTCCACAGATTACACAGCTCCACAGATTACACAGCTCCACAGATTACACAGCTCCACAGATTACACGGCTCCACAGGTTGCACAGCTCCACAGATTGCACAGCTCCATAGATTACATGGCGACGCTTGAATCTGGCAGCATTTGCCCACAGTGCTTTTGTAGCCTCGCGTTTTTTGTGCCATTGTTTTCCCACCTGTTCTTTGTTGCTGTATTCTTCACATTTGAAAAGAATCCTAACTTGACACCTTCACCAGCGGAGATTGGGCAACTTGACTGGTTTGTTTGTCTTACTGTCCATGTATGTTTTTATTGAGGGCCCCCATGGAAAGCAATGAGAACTGATGGGGCTAGCTAGCCTCATTGTAAATATTACAATAATGTGTGGTTTGAAATTGACACTGATGCAGTCTATATAGTGGGTCACATACATTCTACGAAATAACAAATTCATTTTTCAAGAACACATCATTAATTGATATTTAAAGGCAAATTCTAAATTGGTTTTATACTTCAACAGGAGAAGTAACACTACTCGTGTGTAGAACTTCCTGTAATATTGGGTGTATTCCTGTTAAGGTACTAAACTTAAAAATCACCATATTATGGAAATCAGCATAAATTGAAGTATTTCGAGGATTTTCATTTTATGGAAAACTTGATTTATAAATTCTTTAACAGCATTTCACAGGAACTTTTTGTTGTGAAATTTGAACCGAACCGCACATCTATATGTCACGAATTATATTTTTGGAAAGGATGTTTTCCTATGGCTGTAGTGCCAAAATTTGGACTGCAATTAAATGGAGGTAGTTTACCCCTTAGAGTTATCTACCTTTGGCAGTTTAGTCCTAGAAAAGTCACGGATATTTTTCTAGCATGTAATTTTTCCCATTTCAAGTTGTATACTTAGCTATTTGAATACACGTGTTGCTTAGAGAATGCTGATTCAACTTTCACGTCGGCTGCTAGTCTTGTGACTAATTCTTTGAACTCGTGAAGGGTGTACCTACAAACTCCTTGAACGTCTGGTGATACCTCTTTGATTTGCATTCGTTGTCAGGTAAACAAATCATCTTGCATCTCCATTCTGCACGGTATTTGGACACAATTTGATACCTTGGATTGGCGGCTATTTCCAACGACTTTATTAACTGCTAAGTTTATCTTCACAATCTATTGGTAACAAAATGCTGTGTATGAAATTTGAGGAATACAATGAATGCCAAAATTGCTCATGTCCCAATCAAGAAAATTAAATTTCTGCTGTATTATCTGTCCCAAGTTGGACAATTTTTGATGAGTATCACTGATCGGCTAGTCTGTATGCAGCCATTTCGTTATCATTTTGACAGCCGTAGCAAGGAGATAAAGTTCAGGCAAACCAATGTTGACATAGTCCAGCTCTCGGTGTGTCTACGTCCATCTGAGAAGCTCACGTAATCCAGCAATTATGTTGTAAACCACGAGCATGGCTCTAACCAATACATAGAATATGCTATTAAATCGTATTTTGCATTAAAGACTGCCATTATGGATGTGGAAACATGTACAGCAAACAAGGTGATGAATAATGATGAGAACAACGTACTAATATAAATTTGTATAGCGTATCCATTCATTGTCTGCTAGTTACAAACTAAACATGAGTTCACTCTGACAGGCTTATCTTCAAATAAGTGCAAGTTCAGTTTCAACATGATCATCGTCTAAACAGTGTAAGTCGCGTGCCGGGCTCAGAATCAATGTCGTTATTCCCAATTTCACGGAAAATGATCTGCTGTGTGCATGGTTATCAAGCTATATATTCCAGTTGGATTGGATGGGTTGGGCCAAACAGGATGCTACTGAAGACCCGACAAAAAAAATTATAGAATTTCCCTGGTCTTGAAAGCGAATACAGTAATTGTTACAAATTCTACAGACAGCATAACTCACTGGGCCATTTTTTGTAAAAACTTTTCTATCCACAGTCTTTAAGAATCCAATGTAAACATTATGTGAATAATCCACATTTTTAAAGATATGCGAGATATTTTTATCACTGGTTCTTCAGCAATGCTCTGAGTGGCTTTCACCAGGGTCAAGGAGTGCGCAATGCCATAGTTGTGATGACCGCATTGTCTGCAGTGTCCAATACCCAATTCAGCATAAATAATGAATTGGAGTAAACATCTCTGAATGTTCTCGCTGGCAAATTGTCAATATCCATAAACCAATAATTTTAATTAAAAGTAAATGTTACGGTGGTATTTAGGTGTATGGTTCTTTATTTTTAGAAATTGATAAACTTATTAGCTGAAAATCACAAACATTGGTTACGGATTGAAGAGAAACCTCCGTGTGTATTGTACACTCGGAGGATTTGCAAGCGCTGATCATAATTAACAATACCACATGGTTTATTCTTTCAGTATATTATTAAACTACATCACAACAAATAAAAACAACACACCGTGTCTAAATTAAATGTCAAAGGTTTTAAAACAGCACTCATGGCCCAGTGATGTCGAACTACTTTATTTGAGCAGTAACACGCTAACCCAAAAACTGATAGTCACGAGACTGTGCAAATGACGGTAACCAGCTGAGGAAACACGTGTTGCAAAGACCTCAGACCACTTATGTTCTGAGAAGTGGGTGAGAGCTCACTTCTAAGCTTCACTGATGATCAAAATCTGCCACTGTTTTGGCACTTCAAGCTTAAAAATAAAATCAAGAGATGGCTACTGGCGAGAAACAAAACAAAGTAGACTGGGGTATTAAAAACAACATGTCAAAAACCAGTAAGAAACTAATTTAAAACCAACGGTAGTTTGGCTAGTGGGCCTTTGTCAGGATGAACACTAGTTACCTTTTTTAGCTATTTTATAATATTTAAAATATACCATATCAAAATGAGATGTTAGTCTGTATCTCTATGCAAATGGCAGATAAAACCAACTTTGGTGTAATAACCACCACCACTGTTCAAAAAACAGCCTTTCACATTTCTGATTTAGTTCAGCGGACTAACATTCTTTCTTGACCACAAGCATTTTAGACCCAATGCGAAAGGTGATTTAGACCAGTCTAAATTTGGTAGGGTACTAAAGGTAGTAGTTCGAAAAGACCATACTAGCCAGCGTACCAAAGTTGGTCTAATACATAAGCGCAACGGAAAAGGTTTGGTCCGGACTATTTTGTTCGACCCTCCTAACTTATCTCCCCACTTCACGCTAGTGCTGAATTCTTCCCGCCATTTCGTACACTCTCGACATTGTTGCTGTTTCTGTCTACTAACTCTTCACTGTACACTTTTAAAGTTAAACATGTCTCAAATAAGAATAGATGAATCTCATTGTGCTGGGTTGCATGAAACTTCACAAAACTTATTCATTGGATATGTGCGTTGTTCAACATCCATGTGATGTGTTAAAGTGCGATGTCATCATTGCTATTAAGCATCTTTTATGCCCTAGACTCAGGAATTAAGAAATCAAAATTCTGTATGCTTCATCTCGTGTTTTTCACAGGTTTATTGAATATGGCGAGTACAAAGGCAACCTGTATGGGACTAGCCTTGGTGCCATCAAAGAAATACTCCAATCAGGTCAGGTGTGTGTTTTAACACCCCATCCGCAGGTGAGCAAGAGTCATAAGCTGGGTTTCACATGGGCAGCGCACCATAGGGGGATGGGGGGCTATAGCCCCCTTTTTTCAGTGCTGCGCTACCCATGAAGTTACGACAATCTATTCTTTGACTGTGTTCACAGGTGGTCTGTAATAAGCCTTGTAGATAATTTCCCGTTCAGTGACTTTACCAGAGGTAGAGGGTGTGACCATGTAATAACATCTAGCTTCTTTGTTAACTGCCAAGCACGGTCTTTGTCTGGTATGACAACAGGCAGGCCAATTATCTACCAGGCTTATAACCGACCATGTGTGAACACAGTGAAACCCAGAGCGAATAAGTATTACTTGATCAGTTTTGCCTTAAGATTTTATGACATGAATTTTCAGGGACCTGGAAGCAGCAGGAAACATGTGTCCTTCTTGAAAAACATCCTGGACTGCTTAGCTCGATTTCAGTCAACGGTTGATTGTGTATGAGATATAATAGCAGATTATACCACAATATAAGCGTCGAATGGAAAATACAGCCATGTAATATCCCATTTAGTTATCTCACTAGTGAGGTAACATTTTGGCGGGAAACCGAGGCCGGTTTCGAACCCAGGCCTCAAGAGTTTCGAGTCGCTAACTTTACCACTACACCACTCAGCGGCTGACGTCATCGAAGGTGAAAATAGAATACTTAAATGAGCACGCGCAACAATTGCATGTTCAGCAAAGGGCATTGTACCGACATTTATACGCTATGAAAAATAATACGCATAATTTCCATGAAAAAGATATTTTAATTCAGTGAAATTTTTCTCTCGTGTTCTGTCATTTGTAAATCACCGATCTCCAATTTGAATGCAAGTTATCGTGTCGTCAGGATGCTTTGACTTGAGCATTATACTCAGTTACTAGTGGTAACCTACTTTAGCAGACGATATTTTCCCGGTCGAAGCTTAGCGTGATAAAATGTGTAGTAAGCTATAACAGTTGCTAAACCTTTATTTAGAGATTCACTTTATATCTATTTTGTTTAAATTTTCAATTGGTTTTGAGTAAAAGCATTATTTGACAAAAATAGCTCGGCTTTTCTTAAAAGGTCACGCCCTCCAACCCCGGGCCTCTGATATAAAAAGTAGTAATAATAAAAGCTAAGGCAAATCGAGAAAGGTAGATCGATTCATTGCAATATTTCTCGTTCAGTATGTGGTATAGATGTAGATTGTTACACGTTCTCAGTCATTATCCCCCCTTATCTAGAGCCCTCGTGGACTTTGTAGAATCATCACCGTTGGGGCTAACAATCCCTCAGGTGATAATTCTCCAAAATCCACTCGGGCTGTAGATAACGGGGGATAACGACTTTGCCATGTAATAATATATATTTACCCCTCTGTTTCAGTCAACGGTTGTCTGTTTGAAACATGGCTATGCATCGTAACCCTTACTGTTTCTGTCATCATTGAACAGTATGCGAGACAATGCTAACTATGTTTTTACTCCCTCTGCTTTAGTCGCTCAAACATCTGCGTACTGGTGAGCTGAAGCCGTATGTGATCTTCATCAAACCACCCGTGATAGAAAGACTTCGTGCAACCCGACTGGCCAATAATGCAAAGTCAACGTTTGACGAGAGATGCTCAAGACCGTTTACAGTATGGCTCATTTGTGTTACTGAATTTTACTCACTTGAAAAATCAATGCAATGATGAGCAGTGAGGGTTCCTTAGTTTAATGTTAACTCTGGTCTGGGACAAAATTTGAAATATTTGCACTTTTTGCTTTGAGAGCAGGGCATGTTTCCTTTGTTCTGGATCGGCAAAGTTTTAGCTTCTATTTAACTGTCATCATTAGGAATTCAGGTCGTTTCACAATACCTTGTACTTGGTTAATAGATTTGTACAAGAACTGCTGTCATCAAGAGGACTGTTAATCACAAAATCTTATCAGCTATTGTGTGCAGTAGAACAATTATAGCAATAGCGATTGCTTCAAAGCAATAAAACAAAATAAATTGATTTCTCACATGACCTGGAATGTGTTACGACACGACTGGTTAATAACACCGAGTGTTACGAAATTTTTTTTCATATTTCATGGGCGAATCACAAAGTAATGCAGAGTAGAAATCCATGCGCCTTACATTTTACTTGCATGCAAAACACTAAAATGACCAAACCCACGTCAACCAAACTATGCCGGAATTCTGAGAAGGTTGCAAGGTTATGAGTGACAAATCGGCTGTCCCAACTGTACTTACTCCGTGTCAGAAGGACATGCAACGAACTTCTTAAATGGACCAATCTTTGGCAGAGAATTCCACATCCATGTTCATTCAAATGAAGACAAGCCCCAACTGAATAAATGCAGAGAGACTGTCTTGATGTGCTGTCTCTTAGTGCTCATGTGCGGGGAAGCCTTGCTGACTGTTATTTAGAAACAGTTTTTAAGTGTTAACATAACAACTTCAAAGACTACCGGGTATTTATTAGATTCTAACTTGAATGTTTGCCACAATAGCTGAATGTAATTTACAATAATATTCTTAAGCTTAAAATAAAACTATTGACAAAAAGTAACTGAATTACTTTACATTGCACAAGCGTGTTTTTACAAAAAGTTGCGTGGTGGTTGAAAGTTTTAGACACGTCGATTTTTTCAAGAGGTTTGGCCCATGTCATGAACCTGAAACTGGTGTAGGATTCTCTATTTATATCATGGGCTTAAACTGGTCATTTTTAGAACTGTACGACTTCCGAAATTGACTTTCTCTTAATAAGCAGTAAAGTCATTTTTACCCATGTAGCACTGGAATTTGCTTACTTGAGCACCATTGTGAGATGTGAGAGACGGGCAAATATTTGACTCCGTTTTTCTGTATTTTGTTACTTCAATTGGATGTCTCAAAAACTCATTCTTTTAGGTTTTGATTGTTCATAAAAAATGTGTTTTATTAAATCTTAAAATTTTCATAAATGAAATAGGCCTCTGGCATATGCCTATGTAGAAATCCTATCAATACTTATTTTCTTACACCTCGCTTTAATAGGATAAAATCTCAGTCACCAATTTTGGTCAAAATTTATTTCCAAAATTGCCTTTTTTATTTTTTGAATCTACATTCTTCTGAATGCCCATGCCCATGATATTTCCAAAGCATTGTCTAGCAGCCGTAGTACAAAACGTGAACATGGAAAATCATTTAATGTAGGAGCTTCAAATGTTTTATGGAAAATGATAATATACATGAGGAACCCTGGAGTCCAGGTAAAACGTGACTGTAGGATGATGATCGCGGAGGGTTGGAGTCTCCTAATGCTAACAGCGTAACCTACTGAATTCACCAGCTGCTTAGGCTCCTTGGTGACATATGTAATCCTTTATCAAGTCTCATTATATCATAAAACTATAGGTGCCTGTTGACTTTTGACAGCCCAGTCAGATGGCTTTCTATGTGTTGCCAGGGAATGGTATAATTGAAACTTGCGCTTCAGTTCACAAATTTACTTGACAATGGGTTTTGACTTGAATTTTTGCCTGTACTATGTCCAACATGAAACTTTCACATGTACCATAGGCATATTGTATCCTAAATTTTACCATAACGTTGCAGTTTTGAGCATTGACAAACCTAATTTAAAATCAGCTGGCACCGCAAAGCGTATGGGACATGTTTCCACAATCCGACATAACACATCTAGTTTCTAATTTAGCAATGTTTTTAACCCTATCTTTTCGGTTAAGAAGTCAAAATATATTTTAGAACTACTATTTTTCTGAAGGCGACACAACTTTACTTGAGATTTGACCAAAACACATTACAATATAGCATAATTAATGGTAAGTTTGTAACCCATTATCTAACTAAATAAACATTAGAAACTCTGGCCCTTTTCATGACCCCTTTTACTTTGCCAATAGGTTTCTACAAGAGACATTGTCATCAAGAAACCTGTTTATCAGGAATGCCCATCTGAGGTCATTTTGTTGGTAGCAAAGCACATGACATACTCTGTTACGCACCCGACTGACTGGTCTGCTAGTGGGAATACAGCCTTGTCATTATAAGTGTGGCAGTGGCAAACCAATGTTTACATAGTCTAGCTCTCTTATTGTCTGTTTTCATCTGATAAAATCAGGTAATCCAGCAATTGTGTTGTAAACAGTGCGCCTGACTTGATAACGAATATTTAAAATTACTATTTTGCAAACGAGTTTCAACAAACGTTGTGAAGCAGATGTGTTTTTTGTGAAAAAAATTTCACCAAAAAAACTTCGAATGAGGAGAAACGGTTGACTTTCAGAGAAATTAGACTCAACATTCACCTGTTAGGTAGTTCCATTTGATTTTAGTAACAGTCTTTAGTGGTACGTAATTGGCCCGCAAGTTGTTTAACAAGATAGTAGGCTGCGAGAAACTTAACAATGAAGTAGATTGATATCTGGGTATGGCCTCATTTGGAAACTGCTGTCATCTTGGAACTAAATGAGAGGTTTTTTTAATAGTTAGAAGTGATGTTGGTCAACAGCTTACTAGAAATAATAGCAACAACTTTTGAAGAGAGTGAAAACTGTTTCTCGGAAAGCAGTGCAAACAGCAGCCGCTACGACTTATCAAAGTAACATTACGCTTAGAACAAATACTGGCTGACCTTCTCACTGAAGACTTCATTCAGGCTTCCTGCTTTTATTCTTGGTCTCGTCAAAAACCAGTATTTGTTTATGTACATAATGTGAGTGCTTGACTAACACACCATGAGTGGTTATGGATGTTTTCATTTTGTTTTTGCATTCCTTCAGGAGAACGAACTTAACGACATGGTCCTGAATACCACCAAGATTGATGCAAACTTCGGCCATCTGTTTGATAAGACATTAGTGAATGATGACCTGAATGCAACCTTTCACGAACTGTGTGCGACAGTGAGAAAGTTGGAGTGTGAGCCGCAGTGGATCCCTGTGTCGTGGATAAAATAGTGATAGTTGTTGTCTGCTCAGTTGAAAGTGAACTGCGGTAGGAAGCTGTGTCGTGGAATGAACACCAGGATTGGGAAGCACCATTTAATCAATACAGCCACTCTTAGTTGATTCAACTGTGTTGCAAGGTGACTATGTAGTCGTCAACATTAGAAAATGAAAACACACATCCGGATCAAGGCCATACTGCATGACGGCGTTTTCCTGTTCAGTGACCAGACGTTGAGGGTTGTGAGCGTGTGATAACATCTAGCTTCTTTGTTAACTGCCAAGCACAGTCTTTTGTCTGGTATGATAACAGGCAGGCCAATTATCTACCATACTTATTACAGACCATGTGTGAACAGTCAAACCACAGCGTTCGGAAAGAATAGATTGTCGTAAGTTCGGTTGTAGTTGGGTGATTTTGGCGATTCAAAAACTAAACATGATCAGCATTTGACGAGGAATTCAGAAATGCTATTGGCTTATGTTCAAATTTGTTATAACTTACCTTTGTTTTTAACGACACAGCCCAGTCAGGCTAGATACGATCTTATTGGATATTGGAGCAGTTATCGAAAAAAGTGAAGTGCCCCTCCAACCATCAATGCCAGAATGGAGTTAATCTGTCGTGTAAGATATTGGCCACACTGGTGATCTTCCCAACTTTTTGTTGGGCTATAGAATCGAACAAGTTTGGAGCAACGGGAAAATGCGGTAATGGCAAGAGACAAATGTTTTCCAAATACACACCAACATTGTTTTTTTTAGTCAGTGTTATGCTCGTGAAATGGGGCTAAGGAAAGCGCAAAAATGTAGATAACGTCAATTTTCTGCATTTCAAATACTGGGACATCAAATCCAGTGGTGAGACACAGATAAAGCTTCAAAAAGAGGGATATTTGCTTCAAAAAGCAGGACAGTTGCGTCAAGATTGGGACTGTTGGCAACTGTTGAAAGTTTATAAAAAACTCCCTGCCTCGAAAGTTTAACAGAGACATTCGCAAACAAGGCTTTAAAAAGCAGCTATGGAATCCCTTTTGGGATTGTTCAACTCAGAGGGAAAATAATTGGAAAATTGCAAGATGTTACTAATTTTTCAGCTTTCAAGTACTGTACTGAGAAGGGACAGTTATAGGACTGCTTTGGAAATTTCCAGTTAAGTTTTTACATTGAATGTAAGCATAATGCAAAATGACCTTGATGCAGTTATTAAGACTTCTAGGATTGTAAAGTTGATAGGCTAGAGATCTGTTATATGAAATTAAAAACTTTATTTGTTAGAGATCTGTCTACAGTGGTATTATGGACTGGAATTGCTAGAGATCTACGCGAGATTATGAATTGGACTGGCTAGAGATCTCCTACCTTAGATTATAAACTGGACTTGCTAAAGATCTTATATGTGCAATTATAAACTGGAATGGCTCGAGATCTTCTACATGAGATTATAAACTGGACTGCAGCTAGAGATCTACATGGAGTTATAAAGTGGACTGGCTAGAGATCTACATGGGATTGAGATATTCCACATGAGAACAGAACCAAGAAGCCAAGCCTGCACACTACTATATAGTGTCACCTAATTTCGCTAAGGCTCAATGAGGCTGACTTATGGATATACATGAATTGGGCTTATATTTTTTTAATGCTTAGTATCAATGTCTGATACATATGCATTTAGAAATTCCAGGTCATCATGTCACACTTCAGCAATTTTGTCCAGGGGACTTAATCCAAGATCGCTGCCATAGAAACAGTGAAATCTACTTTGTGTGTAATGTAGATTATATGTATGATATGTCCTGTCACATGTTTCAGATATCATTAACACACTGCCGTCTTTGCCAATTCTGTATAATGCTGAGAAACCAAGATAATTGCCACAAATGGCCAAAATATGATCAAAGTTCCACTTATTGAATGTTCTCCTGTCTTATACTGACACATGTATTGAGACCTTACACAAAGAAAATTCATTTATTACATCTATACAATAACACAAATCCACTTCATCAATAATATTTGTCAGTGATTGGATCATGAAAACATAAGTTCACAAATTGCACAAGGCATTAGGTATGTATATGGCGATTATCTTGGTTTTTCGTCATTATACAGTGTTGGTGAAGGTGGCAGTGGATTGCTGATTCCTGAAAGCACGTGAAAGGACATATACATGTATGTCTCATCTTGTAGCAACCATATGAACTAAAGTGGATTCCCTCAATTCTATGGTGGCCACTTTGGATTAAGTCCCCTGGACAAAATTGCTCAAGGGTGACATCATGTCACCTGGCAGTTTCAAAGTATATGTATTAGACATCAAAGATAAACAATAAAAAACTTGTATGCCAAATTCACGTCAAACCAATATATACAGTCTGTTTGCCGGACTAACTGGGTTAAGCAAAGCTATGAGATTTGAAATGTGAATTTTGTATGATCAATGTTAGTATTCCATTTAACTTAATATTTTATTTGATGTTATCCTCTAATTTTTTTCTCAACAGTGGAATGCTGAATGAATCAAACCTCAAAGATAGTTCAAATTATATACTGCTATCCTGACAACATGTTTTATATAGTCCAATGTAGTTAACTATTTTTAATGTTATGATTCTTCACTTATTTCGCTCAAAAAAGATTGCCGAAATTGTCATTTTTCAAATGTTGATTATCTGGTAACTTAGAACTTCTAACATATATCTGCTCAGTACAAACAAACCCAAGAATACACCTAATGTTTATGTTATTTTTGATGAGAAATTTGACAAATAAAATTTCAGTCATATTGTGTGCTGAACATGTGAAGAATTACAGCTAACAGCATGTGATTAAAACACTATGAAAATGGATCACATCTGCAAAGGTGAATGGCAGTCATTTACCGTTAATATTTTATATTATAATATGATCCAAACTGATGGAATAGTAAACAATACAAAGAGTATGATGAACGACTTTCAGTGAACCTACGAAGAGGTACATGAGGACCAAGCGCGGCACCATTTGAATTGCGGACAGGTTTAACTCAATTACAGTGCGTCCTATTTTTTTCCCAACAAGATTTCTATCAACTGAGTAAAATGTCTCCGATGATATTTAGAGATCTGATTGACTGATTTCAGTGAAACGTTTCCCAGAGTTATATGATGACAATGTCCCTACAACGTTTCTTTTTTCGACGGGATTCTACTACTGCAGCACCTCTTTGTGACCCTAGACACATGTCATTTGTGGAGCACCTTGGGTGCATGTCAGTGGCCCGGCGTTGCCCTCCCTGTGCCTCCCTGTTTCTACTTTTGCCTCCCTGTGCCTCTCACTCGGGACGTACTTTCATGGTGCCCCAATAAGCCTTTTCACTGAGTGTTGTACAATGACCCCAAGTAACTTTGTAAAATTAAAAGTATGACCCGGGTCGCTTTTAAAGGGGTTTAAATTTAATGTGAACTACTGTGAAATTGACCTCATTGGGGTCATATAAATAAATGACAGGTTCATTAAAGCGTTCTCCCGTTCAGTACAGCAGTAGTGAGCGTGTGATAACATCTAGTAGCTCCTTTGTTAACAGCCGAGCATAGTCTTTTGACTGTTAGGACAATATGCAGATAGATTATCTACCAGGCTTATAACCGATCACATGTGAACACAGTCAAAGCCAGTACGTTGGTACGTTCGGACCGAATAGATTGCCTTAACGGCGGGGTCATGCATCGGCTCGGTTCAGTGGGTATATTACCATTCGGTTTTGGGTGGGAAATTCTGTATTTTGGGTAAAGGGTGGATGCTTAATTCAGTCGTACAGGTTTCATATTTTGGTTACTATGCACTGTATTTTTCCGCAAGTTTCGTCACAAAACAGAGAGCTAGTAAGCAAGTAGTGCAAATCTATAAAATTTCCAATATCAACTTCGACACAAGTACAGATTTTGCATTGATTTGTTTGTTTTGATACACAGAAAACGTCTGATTTTGGAATACAAAATGAGTTTTTAAAAGCATTATATATTTCAAAAGAGAATACATTATTCACTTAGATGTACTGATTTCGATGGCTGGCGAGTAAGTTCGAGGATGTTATTTTTAATACATGTATAAATACAGATGATTGTCATTAATACCAAATATTTACTTAAAAATACTTAACAAACAGCATCATCATTGGCTAACATATCGTATGCCGGTCAATAATTATCCTTTTTTTTCTTAAATGGTCTCGATCACCAAGACTCAGTGATGTGGAAACAACGCATATAGTCGCTCCGCTTAGACTGTGGTGGCAGAACATAAAAACCTAGTTGCATCACCACTAAACTCCATGACCGAACCAAAAACACTCAATGGCAGGCTGCAGGCATAACACTGCGAGCCCCCGCATTTCCTGACTGATGCCGCAGGGCTCCCATGAGTGTTTTCCGATTTTTGTCCTGTGTAGCGCTGACCAATATGGCGTCATATTGACAACGCGAGCTGCACGTATCTGAGTGACACACGCCCGGTCTATGTGATGTCTATGGTACCATTATTACATTTTACGACAGCGACATCATATTTCATGAGTTTGCATGAGTTTACACGGAGGAAAACGGTTCTTGCACTTAACTCCTCCTTTCTCGGATAGTTTTTAAGAATGAAATTCTATCAAAGGTGCCAGCTCGAATTTGTAGATGGGTCCCTATGCGCTTTCCATTGTTGTTTTAACATGAGTAATTTTTTGGTATAGTCAAAAATGTACCCCGTACGATTTCAACTCCAGACGAAAGGAGTTTCCAAGATCAGGTAACTCGTTTTTATTGTTAAAGCGTTCTTGGAATCTTTTCTTGGCGCTCACAGGTCACACCCATTTGTCAGTCCGGCATCACAGTAAACACAGTTCCCTTAATACAATAGAAACAATGACATCGTATTTTGGTTAAAATTTATCGCATTTCTTCTGGAACAAACGACAATAACGCGGAGAAGCCAACACCCGTTTTAGTCCACGATAGTTTGATATACCAGCTAGTGTTTTATTGCCTTGGAATCATGGCTAATGCTCCACACAAAAGGGGTAAGACCAAAGTTTCTGATGCCGAAGGACGGGTTCTGTCTACCACCTTAGGTACGAATGACAATTTTTTAAAGACATTCTGGCGGAAAGAAATAAAAGCACGCATTTATTTGCGGGCAGGTTGATAGATTTCACTAGTGCAAGAGCAAAAGTTCGCGTTTGAGAAGGGGGAGCCAATTCGTTTTAGAAAGTGGCGGCATAGTATCGTGTTTTAAACAGCTAAAAGCTTAAAGATATCATTGTTCCTATGTTGTCAAACCTGTCTGAAATAATGGTGGTAACAACTGATCAAACCGTAACTTGTATATGTAAAAATGAGAGGCCTATGTGGGGAAATAGAAAATATTTTTCCACTCTGAAATGACGCAGTCATTTTGCTCATACCGGGTTTAGGTCGATAGTTTAATGGGGCAATAGTCCGAAAAATGCTGACCGTCGACCTTTTTTCTTTCTATCATCTCTTAAGATAAAATATCAATTAAAATTGCTATTTGGTCAATTTTCGTTAGTCCGAAGCACATATATTTAATATTAAGAAGAAAGGTGTATCAACGAATATTAAACCGGAGGAATGGATAAATTATTTCAGCTCTCTGTTCGAAGGCCAATATTTTGTTACTAATCCGGAGTTCGCTGAGTTTCATGCTTTTATTGAGAACTCAGTAAAAAATGACATCAATTCAAGTAATGCAGTTGTTGATATGGAGTTGGACGCTGAAATCACAAAAGACGAAATTATACAAACCATCGGTAGTATGAAAGATGGAACTTCGCCAGGATGTGATAAAATTAGCATTGAGTTCTACAAGTATGCTGATAAAAAGTTGGTAGATTCGCTGTTCCAGCTTTACAACTACTTTTTTAAAAATGGTGTGTTTCCAAAAGAATGGACAAAATCCATTATAGTACCGATATTTAAGGGCGGTACCAAAATTCCTGAAAATTTCAGAGGAATATCCCTCATGCAAGTCACGGCCAAAATATTCGAAAAAATATTGTGCCAGCGACTTCAAAAATGGTCGGAAAGAGAAAACGTAATTAGTATGTCTCAAGCTGCGTTTAGGAAAGGACACAGTACGGTGGATCACATGTTTGCTTTATATACGTTAATAATTAAATATTTGACACGAGATAAAGGTAGATTCTATTGTGCTTTCGTGGATTTTAAGGCAGCTTATGACAGTATATATAGAAGCGCATTGTATTTTAAATTAAGAAACAATCGCATAGAAGGTAAGATGTATAAGATAATAAAAGCAATGTACGCTGAAGTAAAAGCGTGCGTGAAAATGAGTAACGGAAGCTACACGGAGTTCTTTGATTGTCATAATGGTCTAAAACAAGGCTCTCAGCTATCACCGTTTTTGTTTATTTTATTTATAAACGATCTCGAACAAGAATTAGAATCCGGGGGAGGTGAAACAATTTCCATGGGATCAGCTGAATTATTGCATCTGCTGTTTGCTGATGATTTGGTTTTATTTTCTTATAGTGTGAAAGGACTGCAGAAAAAATTGAACATTTTATATGAGTATAGCCAGAAATGGAAATTGATTGTTAACATGTCGAAGACTAAGATAATTGTTTTCAGAAAAGGTGGAATGTTACGATCGTATGAAAAATGGACGTATGATGGGAATACTGTTAATATTGTAAATGCATACAAATATCTAGGATTAATGTTTACTACGAAAGGTTCGTGGTCTTGCGCACAGAAAACTCTATCATTACAGGCTACTAAGGCAGTGAATTTGATGAGAAAAAATGTCAATGGTTTTAATGCACTCCCTGTTAAAGTTAGTTTAAAATTATTCGATTGTAAAATATTGCCGATACTTCATTATGGCTGTGAGATCTGGGGTTTTAATGATTGCGAATGTATTGAAATAGTCCACACAAAATTTTGTAAAGAAATTTTAAATTTGCCTAGCACGGCAATTTCATCGACTGCTAGAGGTGAGATGGGTCGTTACTCCTTGATTGCTTACCGACTTCCTAGAATTATGAAATATTGGTTAAAACTATTAAAAACCGATGAGTCAAAAATTACATATCATTGCTATGAATGGCAGTACAATATGACGGAAAATGTTAATAAACCGTGCTGGGTTAATGATGTTAAGAAATTGTTATTTCAGTTTGGTTTTGGAGAAGCATGGTATAATCAGGGTGTAGGTTCCGAGACAAGCTTCATATCACTTTTTAAACAAAGATGCAAAGATATTGATCAGCAAAAATGGCAAGATATTTTGAACAATTCGATTAAGCTGGAAACTTACAGAACTTTTAAGTTAAATATATGTTTTGAAAACTATTTAGATGTAATTGACAATGTAAATGTTAGATCTGATATGGTGAGATTGAGATGTTCAGCGCATGCACTAATGATTGAAAAGGGTAGACACTTGAAACTTAACAGAACAGAAAGGTTATGCCCTCTCTGTGTTAGGACATATGTCGAGTCGGAATATCATTTTGTTATCGAATGCCCATTCTACGATGACCTTAGGAAACGATATTTGCCTGCATGGAGCTACAACAATCCCAATGTTACAAAATTCAACAGACTCATGACTATGGAGGAAAAAGATCTTATATGGTCAACATGTAAATATGTTCATTTCGCATTCAAGCGAAGAAGAATTCGGTTTACTTCTAGTGATTGACACTTACCTTTATTGTATTTGATGATTTGATTGTAACAAGGGCCGGAGGCCTAGTTATTGAATAAATATATATATATATATACTGGTAAAGAAAACAGGTATTGGATATTCTGATATTAATGGACGTGAAGCCACGTGTCTCGTGAGGCGATATTTTTTGTGTTGGTGCTCGATGAAAACAATACCCGTGGTTGTAGGCAGAAAATTTGGTGTAGTAACCCGTTTCCTGCATCGCATAAAAAGCGCATATTAAGCATCGCTGACTTCGACGTTGCCATTTTTGTTCCTTACAACCCACTTTCAATGAAACCTAGTTCAAATCACTCAGTACAATCACTGAATGCTGGAACCCGTTCCACATAAAATTGTTCCGTGTTTGTATTTCCGTTACCAACTATTCTAATGACCCAGTGACCGCAGTCGCTAGTTATCGAAAAAATGTCTACCTTCAGAATTCAACTTAAAACAATTTTTGAACGAGACCCAGTTCTTTGAAAATGATAACACCGTGGGTATCTCCACGTTTACATGTAGCTGTAAGTCTCAAGTAAACGATTGCAGTCTAAATTCAGTTCTTTGTGGCAAAGTATAGAAGGGTATAGTCATATTTTCAAACAATACCGTGCTTGCCGATATATCAGAAATAATTTTTGAAATGGCGCATGCCTAATGAAAATGTCAACCTCCTCGTTTCCACAAAGTAGGCCCACTCGGCATCCACAGCTGTGATGACGTTTCTCACAACATCGTTAATTAAGGCTGAACATAAGAACACCTTTAAACGCTTGCTGTCCATTATTGGAAGCCTAGTGAAAACATTGAACCACAAATGAGATGATTTTAAAATCTTTAAGGACCATGATATATTAATACTTTTCTAAAACATGTATTATTTATATTGCACGATGTCCTTGGTAAATAAATTCAAAATAATGATAATGATAATAGTGATAGTAATAATAATAATAATAATAATAATAATAATAATAATAATAATAATAATAATAATAATAATAATAATAATGATAATTATACCGATAACAAGTACTAATAGTAATATTAGTAATGATGGTAATAGCAATAATAGTAATGTTGTAGTAATAAAAATGATAATGGGTATCCAGATTTATGCCGTGTCAGCCCGGAGGGCATTCCTATAGAAGAGATATACCAAAAGAGTGTTTTTTCACACCAAAAATACTCTCCAAGATGATGTTATTTTCTACAAAATACTATATTCAAATTTTTCGGTTGGCAGCCCTCGTCCAAAAATACTCGAGTACCTACCCTTGGCCGTGTCAGATACCACGTGTTTGTGATTTTGGTAATTTTCTTTGTAATATGACGTTGGTTTCGTAAAATGTAGCAATGCTATACAGGATTACTCTGATTCGGGATAATCGCCAGAGGGATATGACAACTGTCATAATGTATATATTAAGGCCTTTTGAACTCTATTTATTTCACTGCAATGCCAACATTTTTAACTTGGGAGGGTGCAGACAGAAAACGTGATATAAAAACGAAACACCCCACTAGGCATTTGAAGCATATGATAAACATTCATGATTCCGTGAAGTCGTCCCGTGTCATGTAAAGGAAAATTTTGTTTAAGTTCATTGGAAAACGACTGAATTTATACAAATATTTAATTGGTGCGATAAGCGTGACGCGAGATACGCTTGAGCCTACGGTTTACATTCAATAATAAATCTGACAAATTCTTTATTTATGGTGAACACGTCGGTGGAGACATTGACGTCACCTCCTCTGCTAGACTATCGGAAAATCAATTACGACCACGTCGTAGATTCATTATTTCATTAATCCAAACCAATAATGATATGCAGTCATTCCACCACCACCTTGGCTAAAGCCCAACAAAAGGTGGTTCTTTGCTTTCTTCATCATTGCCAGCACTTAGTGGAGTCAGAACCTTACAATAATCATGTTCGTCGTTTACATCTGCCTCGTTATGACGTACGCAGCCAACTTTGGTAAGATGTCCAGATTTTAGAGACGGGTTTATGTTAGACATTTCCCTGTTTAACTAGGTAAAAACGGGAATCGTCGGTCTAATAATATTCCTTATCGTAATAGAATTTCCTGTACTAACAAAAATCGAAACAATCGGCGTCTTGTGAAAACTTTTTAGAATCTATTGGGGTTGGGCAACCCAAAAATTGTGCACGCGTTGCTTATGGCATGAGTTTTAGGATTTAGACACCTACCACGGTAAAGAATTTCATTTTACGAGAGTTAAAGCCCCAATTCCATTAATAAGGCCAATGCATCATTGTGAGATGTAAAACCAAAGGAAAAACTTCGCTTTCTTTGCGAAATATTGCGTCGCTCGAAAATGCAAAGGGGTTTTGTTTTAGGAGAGCATTTTTAATGCATTGAGAATACATTGTGTAAAGTAATATCCAATACAACGA
The DNA here is from genome assembly GCA_002633005.1 of Phoronis australis. Classification (NCBI taxonomy): domain Eukaryota; kingdom Metazoa; phylum Phoronida; family Phoronidae; genus Phoronis; species Phoronis australis. Next base: position 274,797 of record NMRA01000090.1, read on the forward strand.
CACGCCTGTCACGGGAAGGTATACCACACGCCTACCACGGGAGGCTAATACTTTTGATTAGTAAAAAACAATTATTCTCCTAGCGTAACATTACAAGCTAAACATGACGTTGGCGCAGATACGTGTATACGTGCACTTGCACACACAATTCGAATCGTACAGGTTCATTGTATGCAAGCCTATTATTAATTACGGAGCATATTATGAATGCAAAATAACTCATGCAAAATAACTCATGCAAAAGTGGACTACCATTATATCAAAACTTCTTATTGTTCAATTGGTTATTTGCTGACTTACAGGCTTCAACATTAAGAGTGTATAGCTACGCAGATTTAGTCATAGGCTGGTTGTTAATCTTTTATAGCAATAGCCGACAGCGACCCAAACGATCAAATGCTAAGAACATTTCTTGGCGGTTACGCAAAGCCCGGACAAGGGAAGCAGAAAGACAAAGGGTCACAGCCCTGCGTGGACATCGTGGATTGCGATTGGTATGGTCCAGACATTTGCCTAGCAAATGCAACCTTCGCCGAAAAAAACTGTCGCCAGTTTTGTGGACTCTGCGGTATCAGTAAGTTGCATTTATGCTAACACCACCAAGATCCAACATTTATTGACATCATCAGGCTCCAACATTGATATTAACACCAACAGGCTCGAACAATTACTTTATGTTGATCATAACATTATCAAAATATTACTATTAATAACGATTAAAGTGACAAAAGGTGAGAAAAGTAACATATATAGGCATTGTATTAGCTACAATCACCGAGCCAACTCTGTTAGTATTATCTGCAGAGAACTCAATAAGGAGTTACTGTACATTAAAGAGTCATTGGCCATTCAGAACCAGCATGCCACTGATTCTCTGAATAACATGCAAAGCTCAGTGAACCTGCAATTATGGTGATGACCAGCTGCTGACTATATTCTATGTATCTCTCACTTCATTCTATGGAAGTTACCTGAGCTGTATGTTGGCACTTGTTGTCCTAAGTTGTTTTAAATATGATCCTGATGATGTCTAATGAAAAGACGAAACGTTGAATTGAACATGAACTTTTTATTTGTGCGGCGATCGTCTGGTTTTTAATCTTATTGTGGCCAAAAACTGATTTAATTGCATTACAACAGAAAGTAATAATCATATTATATGATAATAATACTGCGAAAGATATCAATAACCATTAACCATTGGGATTATCATTACTATAATTTTTACTTTTAGAGTTTATGATTATACTATAATTGTTAGTAAAAAGCTTTTAAATCTCATTAGTTTTCAATGTAATTAAGAATAAAGCATGGTCTTCCTTTTTAAATAGAATGCAAAGACAGAGAGAGCAACTGTTTTGATTATGACGAAAAGTACTGCAAAGAGCACCAAACCTGGGCCAGTGAAAAGTGTGCTCGACGTTGTGGAAAGTGTTGTAAGTAGATGGAAACAAGTCAGCATTTAACCTTCTGACAGGAAATCCCAGCAGCGACAGTGAACATCCTTGCCACTAAGTAGACCTTCAAACTTGGGAGTCATTCGCATGACTACAGTGCTGCGCACTGTTTGTTATCGCTTGGTTATACGTCCTAATGTTTGATTTCAAGCGTCACTGAGTTTTATGACATTAAAGACGAGGGGACATGTTTTGTTCCGGGATATCACCATTTATACCCCGATTACACTACGGACTTTATTTCGGCTTAAACCCTTTTGTCTCTTAAGCGTCTGCAAACGCTACCTTGTTAGCTGTAAGCATTTCAACCCGAATCCACTCAAGCAGGGGATTTCGAGCCGAACTAAGTCTCGCAAGTATGAATGGGCACTCATATCGAAACCGATGGGGGTAGAGGTATTGTACACTTGGGCACATGCACATGTTGGTTCCTTTGTCTTCTCTTATCGGTGATACATGATTGATGTTCTACAACAAAATCTTATTCCAAAATCAAAAACCAGCTGACACTAGTCAATGGGGTATTCCCGGAAGAATGGAAACATTAAAAAATGTGAAATGAAAACCATCAAAGCAATCCAAATACACGCCATTTTACAAAGACGCTCATTGCCAGGAATAACAAAGTTGCATATTCAAAAGATTTGTTCAGCAGACGGCACATCGCCCTAAACCAACTCGGTCTTGCTAGAGTCAGGTGGGGATAAGTCGCATGTAATGTAAACGCGAAGACGTATTAACGTGAGCCCGTTTGGATATACATACTTGAAGTCAACCCAGGGTTCTAGTGCAAACAGGGTATTATTACTACTTGAGTAAATGCCGCTAAGTTGTCGCACAGGCCTGCTAGATTGTTTTGTATTCGACACTTAAATAAAGAAAATCGAATTCCTTTAATCTCGATCCCTTTCTTTGAAATACACGATTCAGTAATCATTTATTTATTCCAGTTGTAGATAGTTTTGTATTTAAATGTTTGCGATTCGTTTATTCTTTAGATAAATTGGTACCTTCTTACTTGCCGTGTTATGACAGATCGCGCCGCTGTGATGACGTCAGAAAGTGTTTTGACGCGACGTTGGCAAGACGCTGGTGCAAAAAGTCATGTGGCTTATGTGGTATGACGTAGGAGATAAGAATTGATATTGTAGACTAATGGCAATTTCATGAAAGTTGGATGTCTGTTTTGATGGAGCAATATCTTACAAACGTTTGTCGAAATTTAAATAGAATTAATTTTAGTCGAAAACAAATGGGTATCTAGTCGCGGTTTTGTTTGCTGAAACTTCCGAATCACGGAGTTGTGCGCAGTTGAGAACTACCGTAGTGTTGCAGTCATTGTAATAAACACAGTGTAGTATACAGTATGCCACAGTGTAACGACGGTTTTACTTACATGCATATGCTAACACACCGGAGCGTGGCTGGCAACGATAAACATTTAAATCGTACAGCAATTCCAAAAAATAAATGCTCATAAAGTTGCCATTTCCGCAATATTATGGAAGATGCATACAACAAAGGCGGCTTTATCCACTGTTTTTATTTTGAGTACGAACACTGACAGCAATTGTTGGTGCAAACGTAATCGGACAAAGTGACCTGAACACGCTAAATGCGTACCTCAAATCATTCACACACATGGCCAACACCTATTCGGCGTCATCGCGTGTGGTTGTTAGTTCGGAAAGACGTAAAACATGCTGAACACTGTGTACAGAACAGACTCTGGGAGCTGTTCAATCACACAGAGGTTTTGCAGCAAAATCATGATATGTGTTGCCTCCCAACTCGTGTTCACGTGTTTACCTGCTAAATGTACCAGAATCCTTCAGTTGTCGTGAACGAGTTTGCCTGATGAGTTAACACAGAATTTGATGTTCTAAGAAGAAAACGCCACAGGAAGAACAAAATGATTCAAATGCGATCACTATCGATGAAATGAGTGGCAGCTTGAGTTGGCGTTTGTTTGGCTGGACATTTCAAGTGAACTTAGTATGAAGATAATTTTTCACTGTTCAGAAATGGCACAATAAAAATTCAACTATCATTTCCATGAACATTCGTGAAAAGTTAAGCCACGAATCTCTTTCAAACTATAAGAATATGAGAGCGAGCACACGTCAGTGAACCCCTAGCTATGTTAATAAATTAAAATTTCTGGTAGACTTTACACATGAGAGACTGTACCTTAACGTCTTCGATAGGATTCAACGGGCAGACGTCATTTATACTCCTTAACCCCAGACATAGAGCGTCACGAAGAGTGACTAAACCGCCGAATGATATCGAATGAAAGCTTAGGTGATATAGTCAGTGAACCCTGAGCTGTAGAAGCTTTAAAACAGGTTTTGTTAGTACTTTAACCTGGAGGTTTAGTTTTAACGTTTCTTCGTTTGATTCACAGGTGAACTTTCAAATGTAAAAGGTTGTTGAATTTAAACTTGCATATTTTCGTGTAATTTGCCACTGAATTTAATGGAAAATGACAAAATGTAAAAACATGGACTTCTTGTACAATCTTGACATCTGCCTCTCTCTTTGCAAAACTACTCAAAAGATCAAAGGATCATTGTTAGATCTTTCGTTCGTCGTCAACAACGCAGATGGTTACTCTAATTAACGATTTATTCTACACTGGAAAAACCAAAGACAATTGCCAACATGGTGGCTAAACCGGAAGTAACTGTTCCGCATAAAACATGCCTACGACTAAATCACTATACTACATTCATTATAAAAATAACGGTTGTGTTTCTGATGCAAAGACCACGGCTGACGTCGATTTTCAAATGTTTTCGACTATTTTGACGCCCCCTGAGGGCAATTTTGCTTTTTTACATCGACGACTGTGTCTCCTTAACCCTGTGAAGGATCTTGGCGAAATGTGTTCCTATAGACATGGCAACAGATGACAACGAGTTTCACACCAATCAAACTATAGCTGTGCCCCTTAATATTAAAGGTTTGTTACGTTTACCTCTAAATCTTAGGAGATACTTGGCTTATTTTCATGAAATTTGACAAATAATTTGTATTACAGAGACGACGCCACGTTCTCATTTCGTCAATTCGGACGGGTTTGACGCATTTCCCTCCATCTAATGGCCATTTTTGCGATACTAAAAACTCCTACAGAAGCACACCGTTTGTGGTGCTGTGGTGGGGGCATTTCAAGGCTCCGTGTTGCTCTTGTTAATACATGGCGTCATCTCAGGAATTCTTGCGCAAGTTTGTGTTCTCGAGTCTACGTAACAGTGGCATTCATTGCAGACATCACAATCGATCTCGAATTCGTCTCAATCCCGTTCATCGCCATTGTCAATACCTACACCTTGACCCTCGTCATTCAAATCTGCTTTGTCATCAGGAACAGCCACAGTCACAGGATCTTCGTTCACGCTCATAAAAGAATCCTGCTCCTCAATTTCACTTTCCTCAACACGGTCGCCACCATGTAAAATAGAAGTTTCGCCGGCATTCACGTTTTCTACATGGTACATTGTGGTGCCAATCCATGACCATCAACTTCTTTTTCTTCAAACTCATGTTGTACAATAACTGGTGTATCATCATCATTGCCGGATGTGGACACACTTGAGGCTCCCGAACTCAGAGACTGACTCAGTCCACTCATTCTTGGAGCTGGTTTCAGTCTACGTAGGATCCTGTTCCGATTTCTTGGTGCCTCTATCCTTTTTTACTTCTATCTCCTTTCTTTCACAATGTAGATCATGCGCGCACCCAGGCGGGGAGGGGGGGGGCTCGGGTGGCTCCCCCATTTGACGAAGTAGGCAAAAAGGTCCGCCTCAGAGAAACAAGAAGTCCGAGACAAAATCCACAGGAATTCCGCGCACGCACGATTCATGAACGTAGTACCCCGTTTTTGTTGTTTTTTTTTAGTACCCGTGCTCTTTTTCAGTAAAAGGTCCAAATGCTGAAAAATTTGAGCCCCCCTATATTTTAAGGTGGGTGCGCGCATGTAAATAATCAAATGGCAACAACAGGTTTCTGTGTTGAACACGCTCGTTCTATTCTCTCTACTAACCACAAACACCGGAACGCTTGCATCAGTCGGTTTACAATGTAAACTTCATCCTCCCACTTGTCTGCAATCTTGTGCTTACCGTCAAAGACAACAATTTTACCTACACTTGGTTAACAACTTCCAAAGCAGCGCCTCACACCTTATGGTATTATAAACCCTTCTGCTTCTTGCTCGACTTATCGGTATCCCTGGTTGCTAAATCATACGCATGCTTTAGTTGGTCTCCCTTGATATAACTCAGTAGACTTCGAAGAGCCTGACCTATTCTGTTCCAGTCCAGAAGCCAGGTCAATGAGTAGTCTAGCTTCCCTACCAAACATAGACATGAAAGGAGATTGACCAGTAGACTCTTGACTGGTAGAATTATGCACGTGCACCAGTGTCCAACGTGACTCTTCCAGTTATGTTTCTGACCAGTATCCTACCGAGAGTCCCTAGCATAGTTGAAAGAGTCCGACTGAATCTCTCAAACATACCATTTCTGGGCGGAAGATAACTTGTGGTTCTTGACTTCTCGATTCTTGTCAACAGACATAATTCTTTAATGATATTACGTTCAAAATTTGGACGCTGATGTGAATATATTTGCTTCGGCAGACCATATAAACTCAGTAAACAAAACTTCTGTCATTGCCATTGGTGTCTGGTTCTTCATGTGGTGAGTATAGCGTGGGGAAATGTTGTAAAGAGATCAGTAAAGACCAATTTGTTCTGGAACCCTTCTTTTGACACTTTCAGCGTGAGAAAATCGATACATACCAAATCAAATGGCTGCTTAGTGACTATATATTTAGAAGTGAAGGTCGAACATCAGTCAGTGACTTGCGCTTGACGCAGCGATCGCAATGCCGAATTCAATTATTAACATAGAATGCATTTCATACCAGGAAATAGAACCTATCCTTGAGAAGAGCCAGGGGTCTATCCCTTCCAAGATGCTCAACGTCGTTGTGTAGATACCGGAGTGCCTTCTTCACGAACTGTTGTAGAAAAACTGATGTCGCATAACACCGTCTATCATCGTTTCCCTGTAAACAGAACACCATTGACCAATTCCATGTGATTAAACACTCGTAACATATAAATCCTTTTAGGTGTTGCCGGTACCTGATCAAAATGTACCTTCTTGCCGCTCGTAACACATGAAATCCACCGGCTTAGATCAATGTCGTCGTCCTGTGGCTTCCGCCAGTCACGAGTATACCGATGATTTTACACTATTGAAGTCATCTTTTTTCAATATGAACATTCACTGATAACCGTAAACATCCAATGATCGACTCATTGGCGTGAAAAAGGTATGGCTAGAAATTTCAGTTGACACTTTCAGTAGATATCGTTTCTTCAACTGCATGTCGCCGTTAGTCGTGATAGTGCGCCTGCGTTTGCGTTGTTTCTACCAGGTCTGTGAATGATGTCAATCGTACTGTGCTTAGGCTGCCAACCAGCGATGACCAGTCGCATACAGCTTGGCTGAAGTTAAAACGTAATTCAGTGGATTATTTTCTACATAAACAGTAAATCTGTAACCATACAGATTTAAACTTTTGAATTACAACCCACTTTAAAGCTAGGAATTCTACTAACGAAATGTTTCATAATTCTGCTCACTCTAACCACGGCTAGCGTAACTAAATACTCTTTGCTCACCATCGTGTTTTGGTGAAGCAGGTAGCCAGTAATCGGGATAACTCAAAATAGGTGATGAAGTCAAGGCCTTCATAAGGATATCTCAAACCTTATTCATAAAAGTTGGCCTTTCTTACAATATTTCTCATATGTCTAGCAAAATACCTAGTCTTTTACTATTAGACAAAGTCTGTTTTTGATATACGAGTTAGACTGATAACTTTAATGGGTACTTCTGTTCTTCAAACTTGTCACACCGCAGAAATTATATGTAAATGGCTTATCTTAAATCAGTGCATAACCTTTTGTTCTTTTGGGTGTCACAACGCGCCTTTGTTGCCCATTACGTTGTGTACTGTGATCAAACATGGCAGGAAATCTGCTGAATAGGCCCGTATCAAGTTGCGTTGCAGTACGTGCCTAAAGCAATTGTTTTGTTTCAGGAAATTCAACAACAACATATTCGTGTTCTGATGGGATTCCAAACTGCAGCGATTACTCGCGCTCCGTTTGTACAGACCATCCTGATTGGTCACATTCAAATTGTCAGAAATGGTGTGGGTTGTGTGACGTTCCATCAGGTGAGTCATTGTTGTTAAGACGGTGTTGGTCATAACTTCTCACAATTTAACACACTGATTTCAGGACATTCTGCTAATGGGCTTCATTTGGGTTTAACTTGACGCACAATCATTCATGGGTTGACACAATCCCGAACTTGAGGGGTTAACCTAACACACAACATAGGGCCAACCACAGCTTACAAATGACATACAAGTGAAACTAGATCAGTACCTTAACATTTTGGTATTTTTTCAAAGCGCGATAATAACTTTACGGCAAAGTGAACTTGATACATGACTTGGGAAAAGACATTTGACTGGAAGATGATAAGAATTGATGGATTACTTCTAGGACACTGACGGGTAATTGTTATTGTATTACGGGTGAATCACTGACATGACACACCACTAAAAGCACTTATGTGTCTCTCCACAAACCCAACTGTTGGGCCTCACTTATTGCATAACTGGTCGGTCCCTATAATAAAACACAACTGATAAATATTTCCTGTCTCACACGTAACCCATCTGAAGGGCTTATCCTAACTCCCCGATGGAATAAACATATTTTATTGATGAGTTTCTATTAGCCCACAACAGAAGACTGATTCCTAAACCTGAAGTTCACTCCTAAAACTAAAGTTAAGTGTCACTCTTAACACACATACGGGTCGTACCTCACACACAGCTGAATGACAGCTTCTAACACAGAGCTGTTGGGTAACTCCTCACACACACACTTGGTTGGGTCTCTCCTATATAAGACGTTGATTGGTCACTCCTAGCATAAAACAGATATGCATTTTGCTGGGCTTCTCCAAAAGCACTGTTGGTTACTCAAAACACACAACTGAAGTATCACTTAGCACACTGATGGATCACCAGCTCTGAAGATCGTCTCTTAACACGATGATGGTTCTCAGAAAACTGCTGACGCACACAACTCATGGGCGGCGCAGAACTGAAAAAAATAGGGGGCTAAAGCCCCCCAGCACCCCTGTGGTACACCCTGATGGGCCAATCTCAACCCGCAGCCCAATTTTCTCTCCTAATTAACATACTGATAGATCTTTAGAAACACACTGGCGGGTAACTCTTAGCGCATGTACGTAACTACGGTTTCCATTTGTTTCAAATCAAGTGTGAAATGGGTCCGACCTTTGTGGCCTGCACGTTTGATTCAATGTAGGCATCAAATTGTCTGTATTTTAGCAAACAAATGATGGGTTTCCCCTAACACTCAAGTGAACGTTCAAACACTGGTCGGTCACAAGAATTTCACTCATTCAAAGCCCGGTTTGCTAACTATGTGTTCATCTTGCCCTGCGGAGGACAGATGTCAGCGCATGGCAGGCCAGGCGGTCCGGCTCCGCCCGGTAGCAACTTATACGAATGTTTCTGACCACAACGTGGGAGTTATTCCTTAAATCCATTATTACTTATATTATACCATTCAGCACCATGGCAAGTTTTCTTCCTGAAGTTATTTCGCCACTAAATATGGTATTCTGTCGTTCATTGTTATTTGCTGGCAGTCAGCCGCTTGGCCGCCCCGTAACGGAAGTCGCGGGGGATCACCGCCGGTATCTTAGTTTCCATGTATATTTATTTTCGATATTTTCACAAGTTAAATTGCGAGGATTTTCTAACTGTATAGCAATTTTATTCAATTATTTTGATATTGCATGTTCGTTGTTCTCTTGTCCGGCAAAATGTATGTCAAAATTTATTTTGCCACATTTTGTCAACAATTTCAGTACATATTGTCCGTATTTTGGCTTTATTAAAGTTAAGGTCCGCTGTTGATTATTTAACCCATTGCAAGCTGGTAAAAGACACTGCTCTAGTCGCACAGCCGGCGTTAAGCCTAGCTTCCTGAATGACTTGTTATTTCCTGTTTCGCGGCAAGTTCAAAATGGTGGTGTTTTCTACGAGTCGGAATCGTGATCGAGTGGCACGTTAATTTAAGCTTTCTTCTACTACGGATTGTCTATTGGTTGTGGATAGGTACTGTGTGGTTCCTTATAATGTCTTCTAAATATTTAATAATAATTGTTAAAAACGTCTGCTACTAGGACTTTAATACCCTCCTGAGACACAACAGACTGATACGCTACTCCTAATAGACAATTGAATTGCCTTTCTCAACACACGAATTATGGGCTACATTATACATGTACACGTAACACAGAATAGAGCAGCCATTACTAACACTGTACAAAAGCTCAACTGCCAATCGAGGCAGCTGCTGCGTTACTTGTACCACATACCCAAATGGTGGCTCCTAACAAACAGCTGAAATTACTGCCCTAGCAATAGCATGCAACTAATGGGCCATTCTTAGCTTGTAACTGGAGGATATACCCGTAAAATAAGTTGTGCCAGTCCACCAGATAGCGCTCTTGTGTTAGCCGCGCCTTAATTCTTTTCTTCAAATGGCTATAATTGTTGGAAATTATTAATCGGTATTTTTACTCTCACAATAAACACGTGTTTCGTTCGTTCAGTAGCCTGTTGGACCTCTTTAACCTACTGGCGTTGTCACTTAAGACATACAACTGAATGGTCAATTCCAACACACAATTGTCCCCCACTTCTCCCACACTTATGGGTCTCTCTTAACAAACTGATATGTCTCTCCTCAATGATTAGTATCTTCTAACACACATTGGCCATTCCTAACACACAACTGATGGGTCAATGCTTACACAGAGGCTCTGATTCAATCCTTGTACACAAGTTATCTGACACTGTAAATTACACACTGCAAGTGGGTAACTCTTAACACACGGATGATGGATCCAGCTTAATCTTTACAAAAGTTGTTGTGTCACTGCTACAAGACTACCGATAGGTCACTCCTAAAACATGAATTTTCTCTTCATTCGCGGTTGATGGCTGACTACATTTAAAATTCGGTTGCCCAGTACAAATCGTACTGCCGGTTACGTCACATCTGGCTGCAGCTGATTGGCGACGTCATGATCAAGAGTCGCCGTGGAGTTTCGCGCTTCGCCATGATGTGATAAGTCAAGGAAATTCTGATGTAAGTAGGGCTCAAGTGTTTTTCTAACAGCTGTTCCAATCAATTCATGCTCCCTGCATGTTGGTACTTTTTATGGGTATATTTTAAGCACTTCCCATTAATCATGCTTTTAACCTATTTCTTGTTGCAGTGCTAACGACTGCTGTTCAACCCAAAGCGTTAACAGAAACTTGCCAAGATGATATTGACAACTGCGATGATTATGACTCATCTATCTGCCAGGAGTACAAATCGTGGGCAAAGAAAAACTGCAACAAGTTTTGCGGCTATTGTAAAGGTGGGATTTCAGTTTTGACGTTTTCGTGAAAGGTCAGCAACTGGTTCAGGATTCGACAGAGTACGATACGGCTTGTTAATGGGACTTCTGTAAAATGCAGAAGTCAACCACAGGCAGATTTACGTTTTCAATAAGGTGGTGGGATGGGGGTTGTGATTCGCGCGAATCCGAGGCGCCGAGCAAGGGAAGGTCAGGAAGGGGTTGCCCTCCCGTGTAAGATTTTTTTTAATTTCGTTTTTCTGACGACGTTTTTTATTTTTATTTTTGATCCTTTCCCGGGGGGGGGGCTTAAGCCCCCTGAAACCTCCCGTAGTTGTAAACCCATTAGAATGTACCGGGCAGCACTGAGACTGAGTGTTAGCAGTTCACTGACGTTGATTTCACGTACTTAAAGAAGCACTTCGTCCTGTTTAGGTGGCTAAAAACCGAAAATCGAATTGGGAATATTATTGTTATAAAATCAGTATTGTAACATTCCTCACCGTGGTAGGACTATATTTTCATTGCCAATAAGCACGTCGAAACCATCAGCTAATCAAGAAAACGCCTAACTGTTTATTGAAATTGGCCAACCCTGAAATTGATAATTCGAAAATGGGTTTTCCTTGGTTTCTCAGAAGTTCCTTTACTTATTGCCTGATGACGGGACGTGTAGTCTCGAAATATAGCTGGTGTTACTTTGTTTGTTTGTTATGTCTCTCGGTGTTTTGCAACATAGATGCACACCTGAAGAAAGTACATTGTTTCGATATTACGAGTGACTGTATCAAGCTTTCAAAAAGAAGGTTTAGTCGCGTTTTCAACGAAGTTTACGGATTTGTATGTGGTAAATAGTTTTGATGACTTACACCAATTTTCGGATGGATTCGACGTATTTTGCGCCATCTAGTGGCCATTTTTATGATACAAACAAACACCCCTAGAAACACACCGTTTGCCCGCTCTGCGTTTCTCGTGTCATAAATGTATTTCACTGAAGCATTCAATGATATCAAAAGTTTGTCGTTTGTGCAGCAGTGCGTCAAGATCATCTGCGATGCGTTCCAAAATAGTGAAGTCATCGCCCATGAGTGCCATGATAGTCACCTTATACGGTAACCAAAGAGTATCATATAGTGTATTGATCAGTGACAGTAAAGTAATGTGTGATGGCTGTCATAATATTGAAATGTGCAGCGACAGTTTCAGGTAAAGCGACGACCACCGGAAGCATATGTGAAGACAAGATTACCAACTGTCATGATTACGGTTTGACTGCATGCCAGGGCTTGTACAAGCCGTGGGCTCAATTGAACTGCAAAAAATTCTGTGGATTTTGTAAAGGTAAACACCAGACACTTTGATAGCCAATCAAAACATTAGAACGTAGATGAAATACTTCTCAATCACCTAAAAGTATCACTTATCGCTGTTTGGGAGGGTGTCAAGCTCAACATTGCGAATAAACGAAGTTATTAACGTTTTAAGATGTGCCATCCTCTTTAAGCACGCCTTATAATGACTAACTCAAAGAACACACCCCGAAACTATCAGTGATCACTGCCAAGCTTAAAATTTAACGAAGAGATTTTAATACATATTTTGAGCTTAAAATATTTTAAGCCGGGATTATAATAACGGGGTAACTACAGTAAGTATAGTGTAGTTTATTTATTTCAACATTTAATGCCTTGGCCACCATGTTACATAAAACTTACAGGATAACGCTGAGCAGCTTTTCCCTGAGGACAGTGGCGTGAAATACAAATTTCATTAGATTAAGCTGAGCAAAGGCTCCGACATTTTCATTATTTTTCAAATGTTTGTTTATTTGGTTCACGCCAGCACCACTCAGGTATAAATGCAGTTCTCAGAGAACAGTACTTTTTGCAAACACATGTGGAATGGTATTCATCTTCAATTAGGGATACACAGAAACAGCACAAACGGTATTCTTGGTCCACAGGAGCATCTCTACCTTTCTCTATCATCAAGTGATGGTTGAAGTAACGCAATTTTGGCATAGCTGCTAAAAAGACATATGGAATATAGGATAGGATTCTAGTTCAAAATCAATTTTAAATGAGGAATGTTTATTAAGTTTTGAGCTATTCTCCACAGCAAAGCCTCAGTCTTGTAAAAAAAACAATCTTTCATTTGCTGCTCAAAAATGACAAGAAAAGATACTTCGCAGCCAACTCCCTGATTGTGCCATACCAATTCAAAACCATATCTTTGCAGCAAATTCCTAACAGAGTAAGCTAATTTTTCCTACCAGCCTCATCCAATGTGACAAGCCTGTCATAGACTGATTTTTGGATTTCAATTTAAACCAATACTTGATCACTTTAACAAACAGCTTTACATAAATTGGATTCCATACCAGTTCTCCCAGGACAGCATGATTTGAACAGTTATTTCCAACACCCAGGTGTTTATATTTATTCAAAACTGTCGACTCTGCCTATGCCCTAGGCCACAGCAGTCTGAGTGTCCTATTTCTATAAATGTATTTGTATTGAAGGCCTCTGGCCCAAAGTACAATAAACAAAACAATTAATCAGGCACAATTGCACAAGCAGTCAACCCATTTAAGAGTTGTTCTCGTCTTTTAAGGGCAAAATACACATATTTAACAGCAGATATATCTGGATTAGCGAGCAGGCGCATACAGGATTCTTGAGTTGGATGCCTCCATTGAAATTCCTTCATAAAACGTGACCTAAGTTCACAATATCCCTTGCAAACCAACAGGAAATGGTATTCATCCTCTACAAGACCATCATTGCAAGCCATACATAATGTATTGTAATATTCCACTTTCTGCTGTCTACCCACTTCCACTTGTAGTCTGTGGTTGGAGCAACGTAAACGAGTAAACGGTTGAATAAGACTATTGTGTAGCGGTAACTTAAGATATGGTTCAAAACAGTACAGAGTCTTAAAGTTAGAGTAGAATTTAAGTTTTGCATTATGCTCAATTTCTGATCGCCAACCTTGCTCATAACAGTCATTAACTCTTTGCGCGAAGAAACTTAAAAACGAGACTTCGCACGTGACACCTTGATTCAACCAAATTTGATAAAAACCGTATTTTGATAGCAATTGTCTAACAGAAGATACCCAAGTATTTCTTCCATTCCTATCTAAATCAACTAACATGTCATAAGCCGCTTTAGCGTATCTAGTAAGTGTCCTATTCGATTCATATGATTCAAGGTTTGCAATAGGATTTGCCAGTAAACTTGTGATTTCACATTTCACTGTATTCACTAGTTGTTACAAAGTATAATGACTCTTGGGCAACTCAAATAATAATTTGTTACCATTCTTAGAATTTGATGGCGGTACCTCAGCACACGCTGCTCCTATATCTATTTGGCCGTATGTCCAACGAGGCTGAAAAAGGCTTGTTCTTTCACAACGCCAAAGGCTAGAATTAGCTAAGAAAACATTTTCTGACGGTTCAAGCAAAAGTCTAGACTCTCTGTAGCAGAGCAGATGAAAGGAAGCGAAGACTTGCAAAAAAGTTTTGGTCCGCTGACTACAAAGCTGGTGAATCGAACCAAACATCAGACGTATGTACAGTTGCGGATTATTGAAAAGGTGTTATTAAACATAATATTGGAGGCGGGATCTCATCTCTTCACTCGGAACTCGATTCGGAAATTGATTAGTCGCATGTTACGAGTACAATTGTACTCGAATCATGCAGCGCGGTTGTTGATTTTCTTGGCTGGGTCAGTTTGAGTTTTTGGATTAGATCCTAAACTCTGGTGTTCACGTGTTTTTCACATCCATCCTGTAATAGCACAAACAGTTACCAAAATCCTCGTGCACCTCAGCTTTGTGGACATTTGAATAATTCTTGCAAAAGATTATTTCAACTCTGCAGGAAACTTCTGTGATCATATGATAAACACTGTTTCTTTGCAGGCGCAGCAGCAGGAACCACGCCTATAACCACGCCTATAACCACGCCTCTTACTTCAACATCACCAATCACATCTAGTTGCGAGGACAAAATTGACAACTGCGCTGCTTATGGATCATATGCTTGCCAAGGAGATTACAAGCCATGGGCTACAGTGAATTGTAACAAATATTGTGGTTTTTGCACAGGTACATATGTACTTTCGTTTCACATTTTATGTTTAAACATCGTATCACTAGACAAGTGTAATGTGTGGAACACTCGCACCACAAGCACCTTGCCGTACCAGAAAGCCATACAAGAAATGTCGAATTTGTATTATGTCATAAATTGACATGCATTTCCGAAAAACAATTGGCATCTTAAATCACGGTACCCCTTCAACTAACATTGCCGGTTAAGCCAAGAGGTTTAGCATTTTGTAGCGATACTAAAACGTCAAAATAAATTACACATCGAGAACATTTGATAAGAGATTCAGTAAATCCACTGATTTCCACGTGGGCCCAGTCCATATGTATATTTTTCATTACCTAGCTCTTCAGCACGCCGATACGCACGCGCTACGCATGCTCAACGTGAATTCGTGGACTCCTGCATAGCGGAGTTGCGGCCGCGCCATGTTGAAAAATGGGATAGACTTCGGCGTTGTGTGTCTGAACGTATCAAACGGCAAACAAGCAGGCCGCCAAGTAGGAACTTGTGGAGTTGGATGGCCACAAAACATTTTCTGAGCCCGCGAGCTTGGACTATGGATCTGACTACGGACATACACGAAATGTGGCTGAGAGAGTGTGACCCCGTGGTGACATGACTGTGGTCAGCAAATGACGTTTTGGAACGAACAATTTTTGTGCGGACTTAATTTAGGCTTGGAAACGGCCACGCTGTGGGTAGAATGAGGTCCACTGCCACATTCTCAGTTATTTTCTTGGGTGGGTATTCGTTTCAGTCGGGTACTCAGCTATCCGAAACCCCTAACTCCATGAAATTGAGTAACCATTTAACTAAGTCACGATTAAGAATCAAAAGGTTTAATGCGACATTCCTTCAACGACGATCCTGTGGGCCACTTTTGGAGCCAACATTTCACGCAAACGCAAATACGCTTCGCACAACAGTCTTTTGGTCAGTACGTGTAACAGCATCTTTATTTTCCATTGTGCTGTAACAGTGTACTTGCTGGTCACAATTATTCGTGACGCATCGTGTTTCGGTAGTATCTCGCTACCTACGTTACTGTTTGCTGGCTACAGTCTTTCGTAACGAAACACAAATTAATAGCTCCTCAGTACCTAGCTACGATGGCCTGCAGTGGACACAGTCCTTCGAGACGCTAAAACCATGTCTATAGTTCTTCACTACGAACACCTACAGTCAACCAACTTACTTTGCCTTAAGATATCTTTTCCAGAATCCCCTACAAAATGGTCACTTTTTTACTTTATTTCGTTATACCGAAAAAAAGCCCTGCTAGCTTTACTACCAAATTATCTGCTGGCGGCCAAATTATAACAATGGGAATACTCATAAGCTCATGTACCGTTGTCACGATCAGGGTTAAAAAGTAAATAAACTGTCATTCTTTATTTGAAGCCAAAATTAAAATGATCTCTAGTGATAGAAACTTAATTATTCCATAAACAGATTATATAATTAACATTTATTTTCATAGTTATATGTTATGCATTGTAAATATTTAAATAAGGTCTTTAACTTGTCGCAGTAGCCAGAGAATGGCTCTTTATTTTTGCAAAATGGTTTTTGAGATTAATTGCCTGGAGCTCTTAAGAAAATTTAAAAAATGTTCTCGTTAAGTTTTAAATCTTAGAAAGTGGAAAACTTTTCACCTGAATGATATAACAATTACAGATATGCGGTGCAGTTTTAATGGGACGACTGAACATTTAGAAAGCTTTGGGTGTATTTGGATGACAAAAAATAAAAATTATGTTGTAAATAATGATCGTAATTTCAAAAATCTGCTGAAAACATCGGGTGCTTGCAATGAAAACGTAAAAACAAAGCTAACTGGAGGAAAACGTGAAAACATAAGAATATGTATGTGCACTTTGCGCTCTAATGTGGACTCCAAATTGACCAATTCCATGCCACCCTTCCAGTGAACTTACACATCTGATCTAGAATTATGCACCAGGAATGATGATTTTCTTGTCCTAACAGACCCTCGATCCAAGACCCTGGTGATTACGTGTTTTTCTCTTCACTACTTGCACACCTTGGTGGTGCTTCAAAAATGATTGTTGTGCATTGTTGTTTAGGACACATTGCATTGTAAAAAACGTTCTATCCAATACGTAGGACAAACTCAACATAATCTACATAATCGGTTTCGTAATCATAGATTTAACATAATACATAAAAACATTTCTGATACTATAGGTAATCATTTCAATTCCAAAAACCATAATATTCAAGATCTTTCTGTACAAATAATAGCAAAACTCCAACACCCCAGTACCCCTCACAGACTCAAAAGAGAACAATATTGGATAGACAAGCTCAATACAATAGAACCTCATTGATTGAACATGAAAACTTCTTAAAATATGTCATTCAATTTTTTACGCAAAAATGTATCATATTCATTACACCATATATTGTATGTCAATAGTCACATAGTGTTTGATTTGATTTTACTTTATTTCTGTTTCTGTTCCTGTTGACAAAGGAAGTTATTACATCCGAAAATTTCAAATTTCAGTTGATCCATTCTTGTTGTTTTATTTACCGATTTATATTCTACATTTCGTGAAACAACAGTATCCTTGGGAGGATCTGGATCGCCTTATTTAGTTTCAGATTTATTTTCTACGTTTTTTAACAACGCAAACGTGAAAGAGCGCGTGTTCCAAACATGCAGAAACATTGTAATTTGAACACAACACCTCGTTTTCAAGCGAGTAGTACAAGTAGTGAATAGAATCATGTTAAGGCACAGATGTAACTATTCGTCTCATCTTTGTATTTGAATAGTTCACGCGAGCAAACATTTTAACACTTCAAGAAACTTGTTTGAGTTCATGATCGACACTCTTCTTTACAGACACTGCAGTAGGAACCACGCCTACAACCACGCCTCTTACTATCACTTCACCAATCATATCTAGTTGTAAGGACAAAATTGACAACTGTGCTGCTTATGGATCATATGCCTGTCAAGGAGATTACAAGCCATGGGCTACAGTGAATTGCAACAAATATTGTGGTTTTTGCACAGGTATATATACATGTTCTCTCGTACCGTTTGCTACGTGTGGATGTCTCGGGCTACAAGCCCCTTTCCACACCATTTGGGGTCCATGTCTA
Source organism: Phoronis australis (assembly GCA_002633005.1). Lineage (NCBI taxonomy): Eukaryota > Metazoa > Phoronida > Phoronidae > Phoronis > Phoronis australis. The sequence continues at coordinate 293,060 of NMRA01000090.1, forward strand.
TAGTCCTAAGGTTTCATGGTGCGATTGTTCTATAATCCGAAGGTTTGGTAGTCAGAAAGCTCGATAGTTGGACAATAACACTTGATGTCTTTATAGTGCGAAGCCTCTGTAGTTCAAGGTTCTATAGAAACTTCGGATTATATAACCTTCGGACCATAGAGCCTTCGAACTATAGAAACCTCTGCGTTTTATGATTTTCGGACAATCGAACGAATGGACTTTCAAACTTTAGGACATAAGAACCTTTTTGCGTTTCCTTACCTTTACCTCGAACATTTGAAGCATAGAGACGTACCCCACTAATGAGTCACACAACAGAGGTTCAGTTTGTGTTACCCAATATATTAACAGTGTAAATGAAAAACAATGGACGTCTTGAGTCATCGTACACCTTGGACCAATCCTGTTGTAATTAAACCAATTTCTTCGACATTTACTCAGCACCCTCTAAATGCACACTGACATTGCATTATAATTTGTTAAAACTCATTCCCACATTACTTTTGATTTCATGTTTTAGACCCAAGTCAAAATTGTCTCAGTGGTGGAGTTATAGCAATTGAATAGTTATCAAATCACCTTTTATCGAAATATATTTACTTTCAGTTCAACCTACCTCTCAGGCGACCTCGAGCGGTGAGTTGTATACAAGTTTGTGCGCTTTTCCAATATCTAACATAGTTGATTAGTTCGATCTATTCAAATAACTAGCATCATCATTGAATATGCATTGTTCAAAGTATATACTTAAAGAGGCATGGAACGCGAAAGATCGTCAAAAATATCTTTTAAACTATTCCTGACAAAAGTACCATCTTGCAACGTCTACTACAGTTATTCACTTCTCCTGTGAGGGAATTCTAGTACAGAAAAAATATAAAAATTCACGATTTTTGAAATACGCGCTACGGGAAAACTATGTAGTCACCACAGGGTTTCTAATCTTCCTTTTAATTATTATTAATGCGCGCATGCGCTCACAGTCATTTGACGAAATGCAGACTGACAAGATGGATATTAACGACAGATTATCATGTGTGCTCGCACTCCGAATCTGAAGTCGATAGTACCGCATGAGCAACAGATTTCCTAGAAATAATTCCAAGTGGATTTTACAATATATTTGAATACTACTTTACCTTTATAACCAATTTTAAACAGTTACGACTTACATCAATTGCCTATTTATCGGACTGGCTACTGCTTGAAGTCGCCATTGTTTTGTTCATATCAAAGGCAAAGGTTACATTTTCCATACGTCTATGTCTTGCATACCAAATACGGAGACGTGCTTTGCTTTGTGGGAGAAAATCGACGAAGTGGCAAACACTTGACAGATCGCTTTTTTGAAATTTAAAACTAAAAGACAAATGCTTTGCCACCAACAGAAATTCATTTTTTTTGTGTACGAACAAAGTGTAAAAATACATGGTGAACTAGTTCAGTTCCGTTCAGTGGCAGAGAACCACTTTGAGCAGTATAATACAATTTAGTCTGTTTTTCGCGTTCCAGGCCTTTTTATATCATCATTGAATCCACAAAGTCTTGCATCATCGAATATGCTATGTGCGAAGTAACTAGTACAATAATTGAATCTGTGGTGCTCAAGAAGCTAATATCTTTATTTTATCTCATCGGAGAAGTAGTTCTCAATCTTGAGTTCGCAAAAAATGCTAACTTGTGAAGTAATGGGCTAAAATTGTTTTCGGTTCTACATGTATACCAAGCCCAAGAGTTCATCTGCAGTAAATAATTATGTGGTGTCCGTTGTTGTTTTTCACGTATAGTTGCATTGGTGCCGTTACTGTATTTTGATGCATTCTGCGCGCTAGCCAATGATGTCAATTTTGGGTTCATGTCTCTCAATGGGTCCAGTAACTGTTGAAAATCGTTGCGCTTACCATCCCAATTGAAGATAACCTGAACATCCAGTCTTCTAAATACTGAAGCCTTACCCAGTGTAGTTTATCTCTCTCAGTCGGTTCATCAGTATTCACTCAGTAACTTTTGAAAATTTGTTGCACTTACCATCCTAAACAAAGATAACCACAACATCCAGACTTCCAGATGCTGAAGCCTTACTCAATGTATTTATTAGCTAGAGACCGTAACGCAGAGTTGCAAAGATCACAGTGACTGGTAGCACCATTGTGCCTGTTCAATGCTACGTAACACATGACATCCAGACAGCCCTTTTGATACGTCTAGTAAAATAGTTAAAGCTTCTGTCAAAAATTGTGGTCCCCGACCATTTTGCGTAAATGTTTTCTGTTGTAATGAATGGTCGGTAATCGAAGGTTTGGGGGCCTTAGTCGGGGATTTCATTTTTTCTCAAGATCTACGTGGCAAGTAACTCATTGCTCCTTTAAATTCGGCACGGAAATAATACGGGAAGTAGAAACAATTCATATTGGTAAGGAAAACAAGCCGAAATAAAAACAACAACAAAAAAAAAACACTGAGCATTACAACGGCAATAATATGTTTGTTTTGTATAACGTTGAAAATGTTAGTATTTTCCCAATAAATTACAAGAATAGTGTTTCTTTTTGAGATAGTTATTATAAAAGAATTATTGACAAGGTTATTTATGCATAGCTTCGTTTTTGCGCCGTCAGGTGAACGCAGGCACTTGCGAAATGCACTCGTTCGAAATATTATAGTACAGGGTAAAATGCGTGCACATAATTGTTTATGTGTTATTGTTTGTAATGTCGGCCAGTGCTGTGAAATCGGCCATTACTGTGTCTGGGACACCAGTATAAAAGAGAGTAATATGAGCGTCCCCATTCACCAAAACTGAGCGGCCACGATTTCCGGATTCACGCGTGCATTATAAACAGACGATTTCACCACTCCTAAAAACAAGTGCATGAACTCGCAAGACTTGTACCCGATTCCACCTGGCGGCACACTTATACATTTTACTCGTATGACCAATGCATTATACACGTTCTCAAAAGAACACGTCCGCATTTAGAAGGAGTTCTTCATATAAAATTCGCTGAGCTGATCAGGCTGCCAGGACTAAGGTTTTGTCATGATCGTGTATAACGCATGAATGTGCTCCAAATGCATATAATGGTAATTTGATTAGTTTAAAAAGAGACCCTCACGGAAGCAAAATTTATGAAATACTTGATATAGTTTTCTCCATGACCATTTTCTGCACCGGCATCGCCATCAAGGTACTAGACATGAGATCGTCGAAAACAATGCAATTCGGTACATTGAACATAACATTAAAACTATTGGTTTATCTACTTACAACTTTTGTTTCGTAGATTTATTCATTAACGCTCGTAGACAATATGACTAGCAATAAACTGTTAATGCACAATTACCATCAAAATGAGGACTCGCGCTATAATAGACAACGTTTTTTACTCACGTTAACGATCAAACATGGCTGAGTGACCCTTTTCCGCGTAGTGGCTTACACAAAAACAACCTTTCTGTCCTGAAATAAAATTCTATATGGGCCTAGCTATCGATCCCAATCCTCTCGTTTGTAGTACATGCTCAAAAAACCTGTTTAGATGGTTGAACCTTATTCTGCAATGCCCGCCACATTTTCGCATCAGCCTCGACGCAATAAATGCTCTCCTTGAAGCTTACAACGCATTGAGGTGTCTAGCAAGTGTCTCGCTGGTATTCAAACCTTCCAAAGCCGGCAAACCATCTGACAGAATGTTTGGAAGATTGGGATGTCTACCGATTACGATTTGATAGATACTGTAGCCATTCAACGTTTGAAGGCAATTACAAGTTTCTCTGCGGAGGGAAGGGCAAACTGCCTGTGTAATTTGAATAACGATTTACCGGCACTCATCTGGCGACAAATCAACAAGTTTCAAAACAAAAACTTCAGCTGAACCATTTTCTAGGTCCAGTTGACCTTGGTAGTTTTCATAGCCTGCTTTGACGTGAAGCAGAGGTATCTTTGAATCAACCACATCTGTCTTAACAGTAACATCTTCCCCAACCAACACAGCAGGGATCTCTAGGCTAGCAACCGAGGGAAGACTATGGCCGCTACCAAACTTAAACACAATGTATAGCCTTCAATCAACGATAACGACTGCACTGTCAAAGGCTGCAATTATGATACTCTCAAAAAATCAAAATTGCCACATTCCAGTTATAAAGTCAGTGTATGTGATTCTAGAGAATGACCAGGACGCTCGCAGCAACGATTTAATTTGATTATTATCAAATCAAATTAGAAAGTCTCTGTAAATTTATATTGGTTTGTTCACAGTTGCTGCTTGTGAGGATAGAATTGACAACTGTTCAGATTATGGACGAAGCGCCTGTGAGGGAGCGTACATATCGTGGGCAAGACAAAACTGTAACAAGTACTGCGGGTTTTGTACAGGTAACCGTTGCATCCTCTGCGGGTGTGACTTATGTGTTATTTGCCAACTACTTCGTTGTTAAGAACATATTATACTCTGCTTTAGTCCGTTACGATGAATTACACGATCAGATTTGATTTTAAAGCATAGCGATACTCTAACATTCTTCAATGTGCAATGCAGAGAACTCCATGAAAAGATATATAATTTAAAGCGTTCCCACATTGGATTTCTGCATTTTTTGAGGTTTTAGACTCTGTATAATAATTGAATTTTAAAGAAACATTAATGACTTTTGATTTCCCACCAAATGATGTCATCAGTGCAAGACATACACGCACCTTTCCATAATACTCGTCTCAGGAATCATTCAACTGTTTTCCAAGATCACTCCGGATCACGGCTGCTGTAGAACAGAACGATGACGTAGACCGGACTTCCGCTGATGACGAATATTGTGTTTATTTCTTGAAGAAATGCTTAAAATACCACGCCAGAATTCAAGCATTTATGACCATGACGTGAGCAGTTTAACAATGTTTGTGCTGAGATAATTGGAGGATACGGCTGAACGCACGTACTCAGTTGGAACATCCGGTCCGTGCGTCAGTTTGGTGTTGTGAGCGTCTTTAATCCGTAAAAGATGCTCTCGTTTTCTTGTTTCGCTTGTTCTATTGTACAATTCCTGTTGGGCGAGGTTATTGTTATAAACGGCCTGGAATGTCTATCGCGAAATGTCTGTATCGTAGGCTTTCCTCACCAAGTAACAAAGTGTGTTCTTTCTTTCAGTTGTCACTACATCGCCTAAACCGTTGCCAGGTGAGATTCCATTGACTTACAGCAGTTTTTATAAGCCAGAACAACACTGTCACTGAGAGATCTATTGTGTTGTCAACTCTAAAAATTTCCATTACACGCTAAGCAACTTTACACTGTAACATCGATCAGATCGTTTTCAGGTTAGTAATTTACCCCTCTCAGATGTAAACACGTGTAACTCTAAATGCATCCTAAGTTCAATAATTATTATTTTAAGGCTGCGCATTGAGTTAGTCAAGCGATGTAAACTGGATTGTAATTGTAGTGCACTTTACTACTTAGATTGTCCCTACCTCGTGAATTGGATTCCATCCGCTTTACTGCTTATGAAATGCCGCAATCCTTACAAGAACACTACATAGGTGTCTGAATGCTAGGGGGGAGGGGGGAACGTAAGCGTGGTATTCGTGTCATAGCGGAAGAAAAAAAAAATAAATTACTGCAGCCTGTTGATTCAACAAACGTGACTTGAAAATTAAGAATATTATGAGGCTCTATGAAACTGACCACCTCAGAACCACAACACTCACTTCAGAGAGGCACGGAACGCGAAAACCGATAACAATACAATCTAAACAAATTGAAATAAAGTACCTCTTCGTAACGTTTTAAAGAGTTATTCGTTCGACCTGTAATTCATTTTGTCTGAAATTAGTGAGAATTAACCTTGTAATATTTATAATGCCATTTATAAAAAAATAATTGCATGCAGTCTAGTACACATTGTACCAAACGTGTGCAGGCCGCGCACGTGGGCCCACTGCACCGATCACCTGGAATCATTTCTGTTGCTGTATTAATATGTAGTTAAAACCGAGCTGAGGAGCTAGAAACCTGACTCAAGGGTTTAGCAGTGTGACCCAGTGGGACTCAAACCCACGACCTCAAGTATAGAAAGCAGGCATCTATCACACTGCATCCCCTTATAATACCGTTTAAGTTAGTAGGCACATTTTTATAGTCTTCAAAATGGGCTTAATTGAGTATTTGTGGAGTTTTGAATGGAAATATGGCACATTTTGGTTGATGAATTCATACCTCATAATTTCAATGGACAGCTAGTAGCACCTACGTGATTCCTCAGAGCTTGGATGCCAAAGACATAATATTTTGGTTCACCATCAAGATCCAGGGTCAAGTTATCACATTTTGAAACGTGAAGAACGTATACTGCACAGAGAGACGACTCCGGTGAAGTGGGCGCGTTTGACAAATCGTTTGCAGGACTTAAACGAGAAAAGTCCTTGAATCTACTCGGTGATCATCACTCAAGCCTTAAAATTATTGACTAGTATATCGATTTCAGTTTAAATATCACAAATATATATATACTTTGGGTGAGCAAGATTGCGCTGTAAACACGTTCCAAACCCCTTTAAAGTATCTTGGTACGTGAAAATAGTATAAAATAAGGAAAGTAAACATTACTCATCTTGCATGAAACTTGTATCACGTCGTGGCGTATATGTTTTTTTGAAGGTTTCGTAAATATAATGAGTTTTAGATAAGTATTTTTTTACGTTTGAAAGTTGACCAAATATACGCACCTTCGTGCTCGTCAAGTCCGACATTACGGTCCCAAAATGCGTTGCCTTAATTGGGAGTGGCCCGATGACCTGGGAGAGGTGAAAGGTTGATAAAAGCAAAACAGTGATGGCTGCCGGATTTCAAAAGAACATCGTCGTCTTGATCGGCTCAAAGTAGCCCTATTTCTGAAGTAAGTTATCGATTTACTTGGTTTTTGTGCTAGCACAAGTCTGACCTAATCTAGATTTTAGCAAGGATTTCATTTATGTGCATTGTTAATAGAAAAAGCTTGATTCATATCTTATTGTTCTGTGAGTGAAATTCGTCTGTCTCGCCGATCGGCGCACCGTCAACATGAACACCGTCATTTTGCTGAAAACATTTCAATGCTTAGTGACTGTACGTAGAATTTACGTAGTCTAGTATTAACTACGTATCTCAGCGTGATTGTTTACTGTATGACGACTGCGTATTCACCGTTTACTAAATGACCGAGTAGTGCAAGTGCAATTACCTAAATCCCCAGCTGTTTAATGTAGGAAGAAAATGTAGGTTGCTGAATTCCACTGAAAACCTTCATTGGGCCTTCTTGTGAACAGATCCAAAAATTCCACCCGACAGTTTTTTGGAATTCTGGGGCCAAGTGTACTCAGTGGTACCAAAGGACATGAAGTCGGTGCATTTTGGTCCTGATGGTCATGTTTACGTTGTCCTACTACTGTGACGTCACCTACTTTGTAAATTACATTAAACCTATGTCATAATCATCACACAATTATTTACAGTAACTCTAACCTATTTCAAAGTTTTCATCTGTGAATATCTCAAAAGCTGTTAATTCCAGTCATTGAATAAAAAGCTGTGATGATAAGCACTGACCTCCACTTTTACATCTGACGACAATGAAATCAATGATGTATCGTCTGATGGAAGCATGCAAAATTACATTACGCGTGGAATCGGTCAGTGACGACCTGCGCCCAGCTATCCATGGTGTAAAACGTAACACGAGCTTAGGCTAACAAACTGGGGCCGAAAGCTCGTTCATGAAATACAGTTGCAAGAAGAATTTTTCAAATATTACCAGTCCAGTTTGAAGTATTTGCTTTGGCTTGGAGATTACATCCAATGTAATGTTTTGCATGGATTTTGATGACCTTTGAGAATTTATGTAAAATTATTTTATTTGCTTTAGAGTGGGAGCCCTGAAAGGGCTGTTTATTCCCATTGGGAACGTGGAAGAGCCGGGAGAACAAAGAGAGGTGTAAGAGTAAGAGGAGGTAGACGAAGGAGAGGGAGGTCAGTCGCTATAGCTACTACATGTCCAGCCTGAGTGGCCTCAGCTCAGCGTGGTCTACAAAGTTATGCACCTCGTCAAGCTGACGTACAGGTACATTATCATGAATACTAAACAAGTGAAAAAAACATTTCAAAAGCTCTAGTTCAGAGAAGCACTTATGACTTGTATTAATACAGAACATCCTACAGTTAACAATCTATGTTGCGATGCCTCTTGAAGAAATTTGGAGCAGGTTTTCACGTGGTTATGATGCAAAATAAGATGTGACCTCAACTACTAAACAAAATTCCAGGGTCTTCTAGTGGTGAGCTGAGCTTGTACCCAAGTGAATTAGGATACAAGATGGGATAAATATCTTCTTTCCGTAATTCGTGAAAAATCTCTTCTAATTTTCAGAAAAGAATAAATGCAATGACCAGTGAGCAATTGTGACACCGTTTGGAGAAGGTGGTAGAAAGAGAGTGCTGAGCCTTTAACAGAAGAAGAAATTCAAACGTCGCTGTGACATTCCTTGCAAGAAACGTGGATGAGATTTGCAAGGGAAATGAGCTGTGTCATAAAAACGATGAATTTGCTATCGTGCTTAGCTGACAGTTTATCAGTTGTCTCATAAATCTAATCCTGTGGGCACCACCCAAATCTGTAGCAACGTGTCGTCATCGTCTTCATCTTGGTTACTATCGACGCTATCTCATGCAACTTCCTCCCCACCAAAGTCTTCATCTCCAAATCCGACATCCCTAATATCCACATAATCAGGGATACTTTCTTGACTGCAACAAGTGATTCGTTGCTGTCCATGTAGGCTCTCTAGTACACTGAGCTATTAGGACCAAATGTCATTGGAATATGTGTCTATATTATATACGTAAACATAAGCACTAACAGTGTCGGCATGGAATAGTAATTATGTATTTTTTAAATTGGATAACTAATAATTCATATAGTTATGTTGTATTTAAAGTCATCCTCGGATACAACATTCTTTAGCCTGTAATATAGAAATTCAAAAATGTTCAATTGTTTAGCATTGGTCAGTCTGTATTCATTGGATTTGAGCACATATCGCTTAACTACGATTAAGGTATGGTATATGTAAGCCGAACCATGTACGACGTGGTTTCTATACTTAAAACTCAGTGCACACATTTATGACTTGATGTCAAATACTACCACAAATTTTATGGATTGTTTATGCTAATTCAATTATAAAAAACTTAAAATCTCAACCATTTCAACTTCGTCTTCAAATATAAACTTTTGAATTGTACAGCAATCCCTTTCAGAAAAGAAAAATGTCAAATTCTGTACAAATAAATGTGGCTGCAAAAGCACTCCGTGAATTCCACTCTGCACACATTATATTCGAATAAGTTAGGAATACCAACTTTGCCGCCTCGTCTCGTCGTGTTTTGTAAATTCCTGCGGTTTTGTTACGAAGCACCGTCCTCAGACGTATAGTGTCTAAGTGTGATAGTTCGGATGAGGAAAATGATCAAATCTCCAGTAATGGACAATTATGAAAGATCACAGATACAAGCAGAAAGCACTTATGTATAGAGCACAGTTATGTCCAGGCATAATAATCACAAGTAACATAAATAAGTGCCTAGAGCACAATAAGCTGATAGCCGCTCGACAGATCCAAGTCGGGCGTTATCGAGTAGGCAGTATTAATAGAACACAACCAATGTCTGCATCACTGAGTCAGATGTTTGTCGAATGTCTGTGCGCGCATTTATCATAAGTGGGAGGGAGGGGGCGTTGCCATAGAGATTTTTCTTCGCACTTATTTCAATAAGCGAAAATTGTGTGACTTTTTGATGGAAATTCCTTCTCAGGGGAAAGTGGATAACTCTGTAGAAGAGGTTGCAAAAAGGTACTTTTGGCAGGAATTGTTTAAAACGTGCTTTTACGAGTTTTCGCGGTTCATGCTACTTTAGAACAGACATGCACCTGTTTTATTAGAACAATGCGTTTACTTCCATAGCACAACAGGTGTTTGAGGATGAAACCTTGTTTTGAAATGCAAATCTTCCCATAGCTTTTCTATAAGTCAATATTGCATATCAAACAAACCTGAGGTCCACTTGTTTCTGTTGTAGAGAACTGCAAAGACAAGTATTCTTCCTGCGGAAAATATACCGGAATGACGTGTCTTGTTGACGAAAAGTGGGTGAAGGAAAACTGTGCGCGCACTTGCAGGAAATGTGATTGAACAGCACTGCCTTTCTGAAGACCTTAGACCCTGAAGAACAGGAGAGTTATTGTAATATACATGTACGATAAATAATTAAGAACGTATTTTGGTTGAAATCTAACGAATTTATTGTCAGCACGATCTTTATGAAAATTAAAGTACATTTTACCCGCAATGCTGTACATGGTTAGCACACTTTCCGTTATGCAGAACTTGTTAAAGGAGCATGCCACCCAAAAAACAACCCATTTTGTATCAATTTAGATCGAGTAGTTCTACTCGATAACGGCACGTTCGGTTGCGTTACCTGACACCTGACGGCAGACGGAGGTGTTGAAATTATCCAATGACGTCATTGGTTTCGCACGCAGTCTGTTCAGCAGTTCACAACACAGGTTACTGGTGTTAGCTTATCGCTTGAATTCATCGTTTAACACCAAAAATCATCACACTTCGATGCAAAACCCTTAAAAATACACAGAGTTTTTATAAAAACGTGTTGTTGTATTTCGCTGTTCCCGTGATTTATTGGTATTTGGACACACGGTAACTTACAAAGGCGGCAGGCCAATTTACCAACTAGCAGGAGTTTGGGGTCTGTTCGGAGGTAAATTCGAAGTATTCTTCAGTGAAATACAGACAGGAGAACCTCGAGCTGTGTTGTTTAGACTCATAATTTTTTTAGTTCTAAACACACAAAACGCCTGTTATCCCGGCCAGAGGCTCTGAATCTGATCAGGCCCTTCGCGTCCGGACTGTTTCGCAACAGCTTTCTGTCAGCAAACACTGAATTAGCATGCGCTCACACGGCCTCGGTACCCGGTCAATTACCTTTGTTGCCGGCATCAAAAGCCGATAACGCAGTGGTTTATTCATTGCTGGCTTCTCAAAATTTGCACTCACGAATACTGCAAAGGCATCACAAATTGTATCTTATGAGACAGACTTTGTTTCTGTTTTATATAAGCATTGGCTAAGATGAGAATAATTTATTTTGAAACAGAACGCAGAATAATACTAACGTCTACATGGCAACTCGCCCGGCGCCAATTCCGACTTAGTCAAGAGCTCATCAGAAGAAGACTTCACGGATCGGATCGTTAGGTTTCACAGGCTATCAATTTCGAACCGGAATACACTGATCAAGAAATACTAGAGAGGTGCCATGAACATGCACAGGCAACGGAACGTATGAATAGTTCTTTGGTCAGCCGGAATTCGTCAGAGAAATCACTGTCGCCGAAATGCCGGCCACAGACACGGAGGTGTTTCACGGCCTCATACTTGCTATTAACAACGTACCTTTCATTCTTCACTACCACGAGCCATTTCCTAAGCATTTCGGGCTCTCGAGGAAGTCGAAAAAACGATATACCCGCTGTCTTCGCAGCTGACAAGCGTGAACGATGCACCACGATATAGCGGCATTCACTCTGCAGACGAACCACTGACGTCGCTGCGTCGTTTCTCACCTTCCTCACAGGTTAACGCGACACCTCTCGGCAAGGTGAGGTCGACCGTATAAGAGGCGATGTGTATATAGACCGATTAAGACGGTAAAAAAGAATAATTAAATCGGGTGGCATTCTCCTTTAAAGACACTTTTGTTTTCGTTGTTTATTACCATTCCGTTGCTATCCTCGGAACAAAGTTCAACATTCAACAGACCATAGGTAAAGTAAATGACCAAAAGACAGGATTAAAAGACACACGATATTTCTAAAGTGGCTATGATTGCATTCGAGAAACCTATTGTGTATGAGCAGTAAACACGGTCCCGCCGCACGCTGCACTTTTTGCGTGACTTTCCTGTTACCCCATCTATTTGTCAGTCTTTGCAGTATTCCACACCTGCCGTGTCTCACTGTGTATGTTATTAGGTTTTGTTCTGTGGTGGTATTACTGCGACACTTTATTTCCACTTGATAATGAAACAAGTGTTTCGAAATATCGTGTGTCTTTTATCATGTCTCTTGGTTACTGAGCTACCAATGTTCTGTTGAATGTCGAACTTTGCTCCGAGGACACACACTGTGTGTGTGCGTGCGTGCGTGCGTGTGTGATATTTCCAAAGTTTCATGAACATTTCTGATTGTTCGAATCAATCGTGAACGCAGCGATGAGCGATGGGGAAGAGAGAGTGGCAAATACTCATGCGATCGCGAAAGCACTGTGCTGTGGCTAAAATTTAACTCTAACTTAAATGTTACGAAACTAATGCCATTCCTTGATTTTAATTCAATATCTTTACTGCATAAGAACTAAAAAATAGCATACACCGCCACCAGCACCACCTGCACACGAACAAGCTTACTACATGTATTTTAATAATTAATATTTACATGTGCATGCTTATATTTCACTTTTAGTGGCAGGAAATGGTTTCTATGTCCATGGTGGGAATTGTGATTATAGGAAAACGAAAGACGAGGTTGGATACATTATGTTCCCAATAATGTTTGGGTATTTCTGATTGCCGATCCAATGTTACTTTGAATGATGCACATGTTCTGCTGTGCCGTCATTCGTATTGGGGTCAATTTCATTTAGATACTTCCGGACATCAGTTTGATTAGCCGGGATATCAGACAGTTGATTGAGACAACGAGGTCCTAGAGTTACTGAACAGGAGGCTGGTAACAGTAGTGGAAACCGTTGCCTCAGTAATGAAATCTCTTCGGCGGACGAAGCCTCCATGATTTACTCACGAGCCAGTGCCTTAAAAGGGCACTGTAGTAGAAATAATGCAGCAGTAAACCGGTTCTAACATACAAATAAAACTGCTTTTGAGCGCTAAACAAAAGCTCATTCGTTGTTATTGCCAAAAGACTGAAATCCTGACAGGGATCGCTAATTGGCCGATATGTCAGTGACGTGGCTGGTGGGGTCTCGACTGTTTGTCAGATCATACACTATAGATAACAAGTATCTATGATCATATATTGACTAAACGCTAAAATAGGAGACTGTGGCTTTACCCCCACCAAACACGCCACAAGAAGTGCAGCGCTCCAAGCAGGGGATTTTTTTTAGCTTCGTTAGCGAATACAAGTTTATTTTTTTGCTGCTGAAGTATTTGTGAAATTAATCGCTCTGGTACCAACTAGTCTTTTTATAATATTTTTTGTGATTTTAATTTATTAAATATTTACGTATATGAAGATGCTGTACAAAATCAATGATTTTTTCTGATAACAACGAGGATACATGACAAATACATTATTATAAACAGTCGGACAATGGCTACTTCAGACAGCTGTATGTAGCACGAGCTACCCTTTCTCGGCGTTTATAAGTCTCGTCTCTGATCGTTTTGTCTGGACTGATGATAACCGTGCCAATCTTCTTTGCTTCTGAGTCATCTTCCTTATGTGTAACCCACTTGCTCTTTTTTCTGTTGAGAATACAAATCATGAGTCTTCCTAGATTTACATATGACAGACAGACAAACAAACACCAAAACGTCAATTAAAATGGAAAGATACTGTACAAAAAGATTGCACAGCATTACATTAAAGAAGCAATGTTTGATGAATGTTTAGCCATTCACGCTGTTTTAAAAAAAATAAAAACTAACATCATGAAAAGCTTTGAAAACAAGATCTGAACGGACTGTCAACCGCTCACGTATCGTTGACATTACTGAAATTTGACAAACCACGAGCATTTGCGTTTCGTTGTAATTCATATTTTCACTTTGTGTGGGTTAGCACTAAGTGTTCGGCGATGTGACAAAAAGAGTTCACTAGTGAATTAGATACTTGATTTTATCCATACGCAATGGTTTTTTGTAAATTTTCCTTTATTTTTAGATTGTACGGGAATAAAACGAATTAAATGCCCCTGACGTCATTTTCAAGCGACGCACATGCAACATATTTTGCATACAAACGTCGCTCGATACATCGTCAGGGGCGATCCATTATAATTTAAGGCTGATCACGCGACAACAATGAAAAACAGAAGGTCAATCACGAACAGCAGGACTTCAAACATGTTAACCCGGCAGATGACTACTGAACTGAGATAGTGCAAGGAAAACCCAATTTTCTACTGATACCAATAGTATACATGTATTTAAAGTGTAAAGATTCAGGTTTGCAAATGTGATCTTTGACCTATAACTTCCAATTGAAATATATAGAAACATTGCCTGACACCTGTGCAACGCGGTTGAAAAGCGTGCCTTTAAAAACTGCATGAGAAATATTTTGAAAATCAGACGACATTTGCACTAATTTGCCCATGAACAATACTTTACGGAGCCATAGTAGTACAATGAAAGTGAATTAAATGAAAATTGTTGTTTATTGACGTCTAATTGTTGAAGTTGTAGAGTACAAGTTGAATGAAAAATTTTCAGAAGAAAAGGGCATTTAATGGTCCAATAGCTGCCCCAAATGACCTCAAAGTGTGAGAATGAAACTCGTATGCATGTATGTCAAACCATGTAACTACATTTCTGCGACCCCTACCTAATGGTGAAATTTGGAAATACCATTTCAAATATTTAACTGTTATTGAAATGAATTAACAAAACTAACGATGTGACTAGTTAATCCGATTAAACATTTATAAATCTGCTAAAGTGCACCAGTAATCAAATAAGTTTTTTGCTGGTGGCTCTATTCAACAAGATTTTGCACAGTGGGAAGTAAACACAGTCATGGTGCGATGCTATTTTGGTACTGCTGTTTAAACAGGGGAATGCCAATGACCTTAATAATTATAAAGAAGTTTTTCTTCTGTCAGTGATTGGAAATGCCTGCCTAACTGATTGGGCTATGCAGAAAAAAATATATGAATGCCAAGCAGGGTTCGAAAAGCGATATAGCACTGTCGACAAAATTATTCAAAAGTAACCAAGCATACAAGAGCATCGTTTCTTCTGTGCATTCATTGATTTTCTAAAGCATTTGATAAAATCCCCGATCAGTTGCGTTAGCTCAGACTATAAAAAAATAGAGTTCAGACATGGATATTTTTAAAAAATTAACAATCAATTTATAGCAAACTCCGGTCGTGTGTGAGAACACAGGTTGGTATAATTAATGTTTTGATTGCAGCATTGGCACTATGTAAGGTTGCAGGTTATGCCCTCTTTTGTTTACATTGTATCTGAATGAATTTGTAGAATGTATCCATTCTAGTACTGGCGATGACATTTTTCTCAGTCAACATGTCTCTGATATAAAAGTATTGTTATATGCCGATGATATGGCCTTGAATGTTTAACTGCAAAAGAACTATTGTGCGCCTCTAGCTGTTTGCCTGCGTGTCCGCTACGGGGTAGAAAATACGCAGATATCATTTATCACTGGTTGATATAACCTCGGCAGTTACTTTACAACAAAGAAAGAAAATGGCGAACTGAGAACGATTTTTAGCCTTGCCATGCAAGTGGCGTGACATTAAACATTTCGTTTCTGCAGTAATGTTGAATTGTTGCTTGCTTGAAGCACATACAATGCACACTCACATCTGGCCGATTTAACTAGTGTGTCGTTCATGCTGTGTGAAGATACAGGACAGCAACGTAAACGAAAGTCAGCGACAGTAGAAAAATGCATTCCAAAAAGGCTCAACCACAATTTTCCGATTCACATTTCTTGAACATGAACTAATCACTGTACAACAGACCATAAACTATATCCACATTTACACTTCCTCCATCAGTCATGTCAGTTTATTTACATAAAACGCCAGCTGTTGAGAATTTGACCAGTTAATCAGAAATGCCGGTGTAAAATATCCGAGGACGTTAATGTCTTAGTTAATTCGCAATTTTGAGCTTGGCAACGCTTCCGAAGAGTACCAGTAATAACTTTTTAGAATATGTGTTGTTTCCTTCTGATACGACCTTGCCATCAAACCTTATTAAAAGTTTAGCCAGATGACTATAATAGTACAAGTACCACCAGTACTAGTACTACTTCGACTAATTGTACTACCATTAATACTGATATTACTAGTATTACTATTACTTTTACAAATAGTACTGTCATTGCTTTTACCAATAGTTCTAATACTACAAGTACTATTTCTTTTTCTACTAATGGTACTAATTGTAGCAATTGTACTTGTTTCATCTTTTTCACTGACTACGCCGTGTCACGAAGTTTCTTTGACGTCTAGCTCATGTTTGTTTACTGACACAGTTATATGTTCATACCATGGCATTTCGTTTTAAGAAAGTTACCAAGTAACTTATGGCGAGAATACTTATGTGATCTAAGTCAGTACCAAGTGAAGAAACAGGAACAGTTAATTTGCCAAAACAATTAGAGACAAATCAAAGTTTCTTCTATAAACAGTACTAATACTACCAGTACCACTATTATCAACAAATAGAGACAAAACTTACTTTTCAGCAAGGAACAAGAATAGGAAAATGATAATGGCAAAACACACTATGGATGCAGTTAGGGACACCAATATTATATCGATTTTCGTGAAGAAGTATTCTCTTGTCCATTCTGAAATAAAACGAATAATGAAAATTGGGTTCTTTATTTCCTCAGATAGGATAGTTCTTGAATAAAGATCTCCTTAGATAGTACGTTATTGATATTCCGCCAAATACGAATTAAGGAAGAGAACATTTTTTTCTAGCGCTGATACATCAGCAGAACATCGTGACATATACCACAAGTTCATTTTCTTCAGCCCGCTCATTTCGATCATAGACACGCGCGACGTACGGAAACACGACACCAGGCGAAAATGATTTATAACGAAACGCACTTGCTTCCTTTATGACACCAGGCTCTTAAGTCGACCAAAAATAATATGTTATGAGTGGTTTTCGTTTTGTATAAAATGTTAATAGCTGAAACGATCACGAACATTTCATCTTGAATTTACTTCCATAGCGTTTAGCTTTAATTTTAGTAAACAATTGATCGAAAATTGGAACTACCTTTATTACTTCCTTCCTCACAGTCACGCCCACGAGTCCCACGTTTACAAATGCATTTGAAACCGTCTGTTAAAGGAACACAGACGCCGTCATTACTGCATGGATTGCTGGCGCATTTGTCTTTCGTCGGTTTCGCTTCGTTATTTCGTGGAGCACTACATCTGTCCCCCTTAAAATCTGCGCTAAAATACAGCAAATTCAGGTTTAAGTAGTAGGTGTTATATCAGGAATGATATGAGCCACGTCAAACTGCATTTTGCCGCCGTAAATATTCAATTCTTAACTGCAGTGCAGCCTCATCTGACCATGAATTGTTACCGACTGAGCCAGCAACTCAAATCACAGGCAATTAGTACGTACGCAGTTTATAAACTCGGAATTAAAGGGTTGACAAACTGCACTAAATTTTACAGCGTTTCCTTGGATTGCTGATGGTTTCGTTGTTCTTGTTGGTTAGGAAAATGAATATTGTGACACCAATTTTATAAAAAAGTGTAATTCTCTTTTTGTTTGTAGTCATCTAAACACAGCGGAATGCAGCTTTAACAAACAACAGAATAAATTACAAATTAAATCAACTAATCCCAGCATCGCAGTAGAAGACAAGACTATAGTTAGTCTCCCTTTGTTCCCCTACAACGGCGTGTGGTCCGCTTCTTAGACTAAATCATTTCGAATGTAAATTTCACAACTATAATTCCGATGAAATTATTAATTTGGCTATTCCAAAACGGCTCATAGATAACTGCTAAGTGTTTAGAGTGGACATTTTTTCCTTTTTGAATATGGGGCTGAACTAGGCCCGTCTTCACTACAGTGGAGATCGATATGTCACAACCCGTCAAGCAAAACAGTGCGTCTAGAAGCCATAACCGTTCACCGTTGTTGTGCACTGTTCATACCCAAACTGTTACACGTCTCAAATAGTCACAACTTTAAAACTGTGACCTTTTTATGTGGGCCTGTACTATTGTGCAGGCCCAACATAATTTACAAAACGATATTTCGAGACACATCTCATCTTCAGGCTACTATTGTTGTGCGTTTCACTGTGAACTAGTAGTAAATAGTAGCCTGAAGATGAGATATGTGTCTCGAAGTATCGCTCTGTAAATTATGTTACCTACTGATGCCGATTGGATTTTTATTGCACTGTTGTGATGTTAACACAAAATCTCTATTTAGAGAGTTTGAAAGAACTGAAATTAAACTCGTAAAACATATCAAAGTCTTCAACGAAATATGCACACGTATAAATACATAAATATATATAAATTAATATATATAACAGCTTATTATTTAAAATGACTTATTCTTATTAAAATGACATAGGCAAAAATTTGAATTTCGGACCTCAAAAGCGAGGCCCCTATATTAATACAGAGGGCCTCGCCGAAAGGGTCGAAGAGCGGGGCTAACTATATTAATATAGAAGGCCCCGCTCTCCGACTGCTTTTCGGCGGGGCCTCCTCCTTTATTAATATAGAGGGCCCTGCTCTCCCGCCGCCTTTCGTCGAGGCCGCCTATATTATTATCACGGGCCTCGATTTTGAGGCCTGAAATTCATTTTTATGCCTACCGTGCAAAACATTTCATAATAAAACAGTTGCTGTACTTCGACAAGACTTCAGGCATCCAGACAAGTAAATTCAAAATCATAAACGCTATCGTGTATGATACATGAAACAAGAACAATGAGTTTAAACATGAATACAAATACACAAAACGTACCGAGAGTGGCGTAGGTGAAGTAATATCACACGAGACATTATTTCGCGTATCGACGGCAACCAATTCCATTCACGGCATATTGAAGATGAACGAGTTTTAAAACGGATCATTCATAATAATGTTAAGACCGCTAAACCAGAAGATAGCCTTTCGTTAATTATACATTACCAAAACCATAAAACTAAAGATCTTGTGATTAAAACAATATGTGCACTAAGTAATTCCGAATGTTGGCCAAAACTGACTTGATTTATCAGTTCAATGGCCCTCACAACGATTGTATTCGTTCAAACACTGATTGCTCAAGATATGTTGGCTATAACAATTGCACTTCATGCATTTACAAAATGGATCCATTAAAGATCACTTTCAAACTCTCCACAAAAAGAAAATTTCCCGTTCAGATTTTGTTAACAGTATTATTGTCAGGTATTTCGAACGTGACTCCTTTCGTTTGAAAATTATCGAAGCTTTAATAATAAAAACTGAAACTCCTGACATAAATTCCCAAGATACTGGGTTCCATCGTATCTTGTCGTTACAAAAATAATGTCCATATATTGTAATACCTGTGTATTTCATTAAAATTTGCAACATTTTATAGTACATTGATTTCCATGACAATTCCTTCTGAAATTGCGCTCTTATATATGCTACCTTATATTAGTGTTATTAAAAAATCATTGTTCTTGTTTCATGTATCATACACGATAGCGTTTATGAGTTTAAATTTATTTGCCTGGATGATTCAAGTCTAGTCGAAGTACTGCAACTGTTTTATTATGAAATGTTTTGTACAGTGTTTTATTTTATATATACTCATGCGTTAGTGTTTGTGATGCCACTCACACTCGGTGATCTACTATTTCAACTGCCATCTGACCAAAGCCATTTATGTAGACAATAACAAACTATATAAGGCCAAGAACAGCTTACTTTTAAATGAAGCACACACATTATATACATTCATGTATATTCATACATACCTGAATATGCATACAAGCGTGTATATACGTACATTTGTTTTACATACATACAAGTTTATACAGACATACATGCATGTAAATGCACAAATATGTATACATGTATGTATGTTGATACATAAATGTGCATCCGAGCCCGTACCTGTATACACATGCATGTATATACATACTTTCGTGTATATACATGCATGCATAAACATACGCAGATACGTGTATATACTTAGTGCTGTGGCTGACATCTGATCCAAAATACTTTGATTCATTCAAATAGGCTTTAACTTAAGACATTAATATTCGATATATGATTTCGCGAAGTCTGATTTTTCGACATCCCATGGGGATTAGCCTTTTCAAGATAGTTACCTGCAATGACATGTAATTTTGTTACTTCTCTCGCCGCTGGTCTGCTCGCACGTTCCGCCGTTCCGACAGGGATTGGGATCGCAGGACACCATCACAGCTGATAACTCGCAATTCTTTCCTAAATACGGCTCTTTGCAAACACATAAGTACCCGTTCTCCATGAAACGTTTTTTATTCTTTTCCTGCGATGGTGTATTAGTTTCGTCAAAGCATATACCATCATTTTCACACGGTTTGGCTTCACACGTTAATCGTTCACAGAAATCTCCATGATAACCGACCTTGCAATGGCAGCCAAAGCCTCGAGAACTCGGATTTGAATTTTCCAGACATGTGCCTTTATTTTGACAGGGATTTGGCAAGCAAACGTTTGGAGGCTTTAAATCGCAGCGGACACCAGTGTAGCCTTCTTTACAAATGCACGAGAACCTTTTGTTAGTCGATGTGGCTGTCTCGTCTACACAGGTTGCCTCATTTGCACAGGGGAAGGATTTACACGGGTCTACGTGTTGCATATCGTGTACGTGGATGGAGCTTTTTACAGGTGACTGGCAACGCGCGCCAGTGTACTGTGCATGACACATGCATTTGAATGTGTTCGCGGTTTCTGTCTTTACGTCCACACACGTTGCGTTGTTTTGACAGGGGTAACACTTACACGTCTCGCACACAGCTCCCACCGTGCTTGCACCGTCTAGTTCTTCACATTTTACTCCAGAAAACCCTTGTAGACAAATGCAAATGAATGTGTTCGAGGTGTCATCACTCAAACATGTTGCACCGTTTTGACACGGTTGAGAGTTGCAGACATGTGTCGTTTCTTCGGCTTCGCAACGCCGTCCGGAGAACCCTTTTTTACACGTACACGTGTATGTGGCTGTGCTCAAAACGCTGTTGCATGTGCCGCCGTTACTACACGGATTTGATTCACAAGCGCCAGTGACCACATTCTTAGATGGAATGTCACATAAGTCGCCAAAGTAACCTTCCTTACAAACACAAGTATATGTCTTGTGTGGGGTGGTAAGGTCATCCACGCATGTCCCTTCGTTTTTGCAAGGATTTAGTCTGCATGAGCCCCGCTTGCTAATCCCCCCTCCCATCTGGTCACATGTTTTTCCTGAATAACCTTGTGAGCACAAACATATGAATGTTCCAGCTATCTTGTTCTCAGCACAAGTCCCTTTGTTTTTGCATGGATTCTCTACGCATGATCCCTTAAGACCTCCTCTAGTGCTCAAGTGGCATTTCTCACCAAGAAAGCCCTCCGTACAAATGCACATGTAGGCTTCTCCGGATTTCGCTTCAACACATGTACCTTTGTTTTTGCAGGGATCTTGCTGACATGATCCGGACATGAAACTGCTGCTGGTCTCGCATCTTTCTCCTGTGTATCCTGCTTGACAAACACAAGCTGAGAAACCTGACTTTCCATCTGCAATACATATTCCATGACTTCCACAGTGAAGACCATAACAAGCGATTGAAGTCGATGTGGCCTTCTTTTCACATCGCTCCCCAGTAAAACCAGGTCGACATGTACAAATGAATGTGTTCGTGTCTTGCTTGTTTTCACACTTTCCCTGGTTGTAACAGGAATTTTCACGACACGAACCTTGCACCTCTCTTTGTTGACACAAATCACCAGAGAAACCGTTTTTGCACGTGCAACTGAAAGACCTAGATTGCGACCCCCTCTCCGCTTCTGGTCTCGGCAGCATGGTACAAGCTCCTTCATTTTGACAAGGGTTGAATTCACACTGTCCAGTCTTTATTGGCGATTCACAAATAATGCCTGTAAAGTTCACGCCGCAGATACACACGAATGTTTTTTTATTATCTTCTTCTTTGCAGGTTCCATTATTTAAACACGGGTTTTCTGCACATGTTCTTGTGTGTGTTTGAACTGCTGTTTCGCACTGATCACCCGAAAACCCATCCTTGCAAATGCAGTGAAATTTGTTCTCGTTTTCCTTGCATTCGCCTTCATTTTTACACGGATTATTTTTGCAAGATTTTGCCTTTTCTTTTACTTGACAGTTATCACCGCTGAAGCCATTAACGCATTGGCATTGATACTGGGGCGACATGTCAGTGGATTTCTCAATACACTGACCATTGTTTTTGCACGGATTTGAACCACATCCGTTTTGCAAGTTCTGCCCTCTGGCTACCTTGGTTTCACATTGATTACCCGTGTGCCCTGCGGCACAAAGACAGCTAAACATGCCGTCCGATTTGTGCTCTACGCATGTTCCCTGGTTTTTGCAGGGATTAATTTTACATGATCCTGGTATTTTTCTGGTCTGACAGCGATTACCTGTATAACCATGCATGCAGGTACACGTGTATGATGTGGACGACGAAGTGGAAGGTGCAGCGCTGCATGAACCATCGTGTAAACAGGGGTTTGGACTACACACGCCGGAATGTTGCTCATGCTTTATTCCTTCACGTTTTCCAGTGTCAGGCCTTTCCGTTTCCCGTTCTTCGTTTTGGCACTGATCTCCAGAGTACCGCTCCTTGCATATACAAACGAAGCTTTGCGACAGAAAGTCCTCTATGCATGTCGCTCCGTTTTTGCATGGTTTTTTCTCACATGATCCAGAAACTTGTTTTCTCTGACAACGATCGCCCGCAAAGCCATTCCTACATACACAAGAGTACAATGTTGTACCATGATGCACCGTTGGACCTACAATACACTCGCCACCATTTTCACAAGGACTTGACTGACACGCTGTTGTCGGCTTTGGCGTTTTATTTTTTTCACAGCGGTCACCAACAAACCCAGACTGACAAGTGCACTGAAAACTTCTAGTTGACTTTACTGTGTCACATGTCCCACGATTTAAACACGGGTTTGGCTTACACGCGTCGTTAATGACGGCTGACGTATTTTTAACAGACACACCTTCACAATTTTTGCCCATGAAGCCGGCAAGACACACACATGTGTATCCGTTGTCATGGTCTATGCAGGTCCCCTGATGTTCACAAGGACTAGAACTGCATTCGTTTATTTGATAGGCACAGTATGTGCCAGTAAACCCATCTGGACAAATGCATATCGGCTTGCTTTGTCCAGGCTCTACCTGGCACCTGCCTTTGTTTTTGCACTTGATGTCACTGCATGTTGGAACAGTTACTTCGCAATTAATCCCTCCATATTTCTCTACACACAAACATTTACCGTGGCTGCAAGTTCCTCCATTCTTACAATCCATGTCTTCGTAACAGCGTTTCGCCTCATTTTCTGAAACCTCACAAAGTTCACCAATGTATCCCTGAATACACGTACACGTTGGTTTACTACCAACTACAATACAGGTTCCCCCGTTCTGGCAGTTAATGGACGAACAGTGGTCAATTTTTGTGTCGCACAGTTTTCCTGTGTAGTTTGCAAAACATAAACAGTGAAATTTTTTGTGTTCGCTCTCAACACACACACCATTGTTCAGACAAGGAGTGGTCGCACATTTGCTCTCTTTTACGTCGCAGAGAACTCCGGTAAAAGAGCTGTTACATTTACAGTGGAATCCACTTTTCTCTCTCATACACGTTCCTGCATAACAGGGATTAGTTGCACAGGGGTTAGTGGCTGTCTCCTCATCCTCGCAATTTTTCCCTGAATATGATGGCTTGCATGCACAAGAATATTCATTTCCATTCGTCTTACACTCCCCGTTGTTCTGGCATGGATCTGAATCACAGACATTTATCATGATTTTAAGAGAATTTTGGTTTTCCTTGCTGCGTCTTGGAGTGCTTGCTTTGATGACAGCTTTATCATTGGTGACGTGGTTGGAAATTTTCTCGTTTCTTTCACACATTTCACCTTCAAATCCAGTTTGGCATATACAGAGAAATCCCTGTTTATCATGCACACACTGTCCTTTATTTTTACAAGGTTCACTGCTACATGAACTGATCTCAATTTCACAGTACTTCCCTCCATATCCATCTTTACACCTGCAGATGAATTCTGCTCCCATGTCGACACACGTGGCGCCGTTGAAGCACGGATTTACAATGCACACACTACTAACTTCGCTACAGTGTCGACCAACAAATCCAGTAGCGCATTCGCACACGAACGTGTCACCTTTGCCAACACAAGTTGCACCGTTTCTACATGGATTGGGCACACATATATCTGGTTGCTGGTCTTCACATCGAGCGCCTCTGAACCCTTTGGGACATTTGCAAGAAGCACCGGTTGGTGTATCAATACATTCGCCTTGATTCATGCATGTAATTTTGCTACACATCACTATTGGTTGATTGCAAACAGCGCCAATGAAACCTTTCATACATCTACACTGAAAGTGGTTTACCTTGTCAACGCAAAATCCGCCATTCTTGCAGGGCGCGCTTTCACATTCATTTATTTCGACCTCGCAAAGCTCCCCCTTGTAGCCAAGCAAACAAACACATTGAAATGCGTTGACTTTATCGACACACTTTTCGTTGTTACGACAGGGGTCACTTGCACATTCGTTAATCTCTTTCTCGCAGTAAATCCCGCCATACCCTCCAAGACACTCACAAGAAAACCTGTTGATTCTATCTTTGCACTGTCCATGGTTACGACATGGGGCGCTTTCGCATTCATTTATTTCTGTTTCGCAAACAGTGCCGCGATAACCGTCTTTACAATGGCAAACGAAAAAATTAACTCCGTCGATGCAGTTGCCGGCATTTTTGCATGGGGCACTTTGACACTCGTTAATTTCAACTTCACAAAAGTGTCCCGTAAAACCAACAGTGCAGATACATGAAAAGTCGTTGCGTGCATCGATGCATTTCCCGTCATTTTTACAAGGTGCACTTTCACACTCGTCAATTTCGTATTCACACAAAGTCCCCATGTAGCCATAATGACAGTCACACGAAAACTCATTCATCTTGTCAATGCAATCACCGTTGTTTTGGCAAGGGGCGCTGTCGCATTCGTTTATGTCTACTTCACAGTTATCTCCTGTGTAACCCGCAAGACAGGAGCACGTGTAAGAGTTTAAATGGTCCAAACAAGAACCATGATTTTGACAAGGTGCACTTTCACATTCGTTAATGTCACTTTCACAATAGTCACCTTTGTAGCCGCCCACGCACTGGCAAGTTATTTTTTTTGACTTTTCAACACACTTCCCGTTGTTTTTACACGGATTGCTTTGACAGAGCCCTTCTTCTCCGTGACAATCTGCTCCTGAAAATCCTCGGAGACATTTACACTCAAAGCCATTGATTTTGTCCACACAGTAGCCGTTGTTACTGCACGGGTGACTATCACACTCGTTAATGTTGTTCTCACACAGAGTTCCGTCATATCCTTGTGCACATTTGCACACAAACTCGTTTACTCGATCTTCACAAACTCCGTGATTGTGACAAGGCAGACTCTCGCATTCATTTATATTAGTTTCGCATACTTTACCCGTGAACCCTGGGTGACATTGACATATAAACGCGTCTATGTCGTCCACACAAATTCCGTTCTTTGAGCATGGATTACTTTCGCACTCATTGGTCTCCATCTGACAAAACTCACCTGTATAGCCAGGGTTGCATTCGCAAGAGAACTCGTTAACTTTATTGCGACATTTGCCATTGTTATGACACGGAGCGCTTTCGCACTCGTCTATATCCAACGCACAACTTTCGCCTTTAAATCCAGGTAAACAGTGGCACTGGAAACCGTTGATCATGTCGATACATTCCCCGCTATTGCTGCAAGGAGCACTGGCGCATTCGTTAATATCCGTTTCACAAATTACCCCTGTATAGCCTGGGGGGCAATAACATATGAACTCGCCGACTTTGTTAACACATTCGGCACCATGTCGACAAGGAGCACTCTCGCATTCGTTTATGTCTAGTTCACACAGGTATCCCTTGAATCCTGGTAAACAATTGCATGTAAACCCATTCGCTTTGTCCAGACACTCCCCATTGTGTTTACAAGGGACACTGTCACACTCGTTAATTTCGTTTTCACACAAAACTCCAATAAACCCCTTTGTGCACTGGCAATCGTAACCGTCAATTTTGTCGATGCACTTTGCATTATTTTGACACGGTGCACTTTCACATTCATTTATGTCAATTTCACATTGTGGTCCGGCGAACCCTTCTGGGCATTCACACGAGTAGGCATTATTCTTGTCAATGCATTCACCGTTATTTTGACAAGGGACACTTTCACATTCATTAATATTGTTTTGACACATTAGTCCTTCAAAACCAGCGTCGCATTGACAGACAAACATTCCAATATCATCAATGCACTTACCATGATTTTTACATGGAGCACTTTCACATTCATTGATATCGTTTTCACAGTTAAACCCTTTAAAACCCTCAGCACATTCACATTTGTACTCGTCGATATCATCAACGCACTCACCATATTGACCACAAGGACTACTTTCACATTCATTGATATCCGTTTGGCATATCGTGCCAGAAAATCCAGCTGGGCACGCACATTCGTACTCGCCCACGTGGTCGACACACAGTGCATTATTTTGGCAAGGGGCACTTAAACATTCGTCAATGTCGGTCTCACATTCCAGACCCGTAAACCCTTTCTTGCACAAACACTGGAAGCCAATAGTCGACGAGACACACACGCCCCCGTTTTGACACTGAACGTGTAGGCAATAGTCAACTGCTTTTTCACAATGTTGGCCAACATATCCCAATGTGCATTGACACACTACTCCCACTATTTCTGGTATACACGATCCTCCGTTTGAACATTTGAAGGTATCACATGATATGGTAATGTCAGCCTGACTCCCTGCTTGACTTCTCTCCCGCTCAGCAACGTCCTGCTTGTCACGTCCATTCTGACTGTGCATTCGTTGTGTGCCCTCTTGATTTGGTCGCTCTTCATTTTTCTGTCTGTCCAAAGCCCTTTGTAAAGCTGCTTGTTCCCGTCTTTCGTCGTTGGATTTTTCTTCCGATGCCCTTTGCAACGCAATTCTCCGCCTTAAATCCATCTCTTCTTTGTCCCGTTTAAGTTTTTCAAGAATTCTTTTGTCGGCCTCCGTTAGCTGTTGCGAATTGTGTTTACTGTGTGCCCCCACTTGCTGTTCGCTCCGGCCAAAAGGAGTTTGTGACGTCCCCTCGTTATGCGAATTATTCGTTGAAACGTCGTCGGTGGGGATTTCATGATCAGGTCTATTAGGTATGGCATTTGTCTGGGAATCAGATGTCTGCTTTAGACTTTGTTGACTGTTTGCTCGCTCTAACGCTAGTCTTAACGCTTTCTTCTCAGCTTCCAGTGTGGCTTTTTCAACAGCAGCTTGTCTTGCGGCGTTCTCCACTGCTTGCTCTTCGTAGAAAGCGGCTTTGAGTGCATCGACACTCACACACATACCTTTATCTTCTTTAAAACCTGCAATTAAATTAAGATCGCCCACGAGGTTATATAGCCTTGTGAATTTCATGTTAGAAAACATAATTACGAGTCAATTATAGGTTAGGCCTGTTTTGTATTAAAATATAATGAAGTGAGTACACATAGGTCAGCAGGTAGTGAAGGGGGTCCGGACCCCCCTTTTTCCTTGATTTTAGTGATATCAAATCTAGAATTTTCAAATTGTAGCCTTTGACCCCCTTTTTAAAAATCCTTGATCCGACCCTCCCATGTTTTGAAAATCCTGGATCCACCCCTGGCTAGTATGCCAATGGTCAAAATATGGGCAAACAATTAAATGGTGTGTTAGTGAACTGTTATGTAATCGCACTTTAAATTCACGTTTCATTTTGCCAGAGGATGTAGGCCCATGATGTAGTCCTAAAGTTACTTTGTAACATCGTCTTTAAAATGTTTCCAGCTTCGCTCATTCCTCGTAGACCATTCGTAAAGGGCTTACTTATGGCGGCATAGAGCGCGAAAACTCGTAAAAAATAAGCTTGTCTTCCGCTGATGTAAGGATTTTGCGAGTAAAGCTAGTTAAGTGTAAGCACGTGATAGTCTATTATCATGAACTTGCCTTGGTTGGCTCAATTGCAAGATACCACTTAGCTGCTAATTGCTCAGGAGCGTAGGAAGCGGGGGAGTCGAGGGGGTATGATGGGCCGTTGGGGGGAAAGTGTTTCCGGAAAAATACGAGCGTAATTGTGTACATTACGCAGTTATTTACGTCGTTAATTACCCCGTAAAATTACGAGCGTAATTTAATTATTTACGGCGTAAAATTACGCTCGTGATTTAGTTTAAACTCTTACCCAATGACGTTGGGTTTTGCAATCCACGATCGCGCGCGCTCATAAAAATACTTATTTACTGACGGATTTCATGTCTACGATACGAGCGCTGAATCATGGCGGATCAAAGTGCTGCTGCCATGTCAGCGATTGTGCACGAACGAGTTGCCCAGCAACAGTCGGGAATGTTAGGTCATCACTGATTGGCTTAAATTTGGAACGTTCTTAAGATATTTTACGAGCGTAATTTACGGCGACATTTCCCCCATTTAATTTACGGGCGTAATTTTACTGCAACACTTTTGCAATTTAACTTACGCTCGTAATTAAGAGCGTAATTTTACGGCGAAACTTTTACCCAATTTATTTACGAGCGTAATTGTACGGTGACACTCCTGCAATTTAATTTACGCTCGTAATTACGAGTGTAATTTTACGGCGACACTTTCCCCTCAACGGCCCACCATAAGGGGGGCGGGGGTCTGACGTGTCGCCCCTCTCCCCAAATAATTTGCTGGCTTCAGTGTTCAACCGTAGATACCGGCATAGGCGTGGGTTTGCGGGCAGTAGAGACAAAAATGGCAGCGAGAGAGAAAATTCAAGAGGACTTTTGTATACTACCAGTCCTTGACATAACTTTGAGGGATCTGGGCAGGATATTGGTGGGTTAAGGGCTCTATTTTTGCAACATAGATCGCTTAAACGCTCTTGAAAATAAAATGTGCAATTATCCATACATGTATTTCGAAAAGGGCGGGAAAATGTGTAGAATTATATTTCTCCAGAGCCCTTTCTGGAAAGGGATAGTAGTCCTCTTTCGCTCTCTTTTTTCGTTTTTATTGAAACTGTGTATCACTTGATAAAACCTGACAGATAGCATCAATTGCTGCTCATTTTGTATTTTTGGAAAATACAGATCGTTTCTTATTCATACGCTTCCAGACATCATTATTGTCGGTATTTTCATGCTTTTTATATTGACAACTTCCTAAGGGGCCGCTCACGGAGAGAGGACCAAATGATGAAATCGATTGACTTTATTTTCCTCTTTATGTAGAATCTTCACTTCTTAGAATGTCACACTATGATAGAATTAACTGTCACTCTTTTCCATTTTAATAATATTTAATCCTTTCTTTTAAGGGTTCCATTTTCAGAGTGGCGTCTCGGGATATTTACCCCACTGCCCGTGCCCAACTGTTCGTCTATAAATCCGGCACTGTCAAATTTTCACGAGGGGAAGAAGATAAGATTCCATGATTACAAATTTATCGAAAAAACACAACGTCAACTCGTGCAAATCACAGCAGTATGAAGACCGGTCCAAACAAACCGAAAGTGATTGTATTGAAAGTACAATTGGGCAGACTGCCATCAAAAGGATGGAAGTTTGAAGAACTTAAAGACGACCATTTGTGAAACACAGAAAAAGAATATTTCCGACGGTTTTATAAATGTAAAATGTCAATACTTTTATCCCATGGTGTCATAAGAATTGTAGTTATTTTAAAGATCGTTACTCGAAGAGCGTTTTTATGACCGTGTTCAGAGCACATGCCTAATGGGGGTTAGATACTCAAAGTATTACACATGCACTGGACATCAAAATGATTTCAGTGATTTTCAGAATTCAAGTTTAAAACCATGAGCCGTAATAGCAACGTGTGGAATAAACCAAAACACACCTTAGCAAGAAGAAATCTGGAACACTTCTGCGGGGGACCCGCATACACCGTTTTCCATGTTTCCGCTATTGGCCGTCAAGAATTTGTGAGAACCCTTCAGGGATTGTTAGTAGTGTTCCGTTTTGATAAGTAACGAATTCATTGGTTTCTGATTTAAATATTGATGTATCGACCAAAATCGACTGATCGTAGATGATTTTTGACAATTGGAAGCTAATCTTATAAGGGAGCGTTCACTCGAGAGGAGTTTGGAAAAGATGACGATTTGTGACGGGGGATGGGTTTAGACTCATGGTGACGTCATTATGTGGTTCACTAGAATATCTCGATCACAGTACATATCGTTGAGAAACTGGTTCACCTTCTGGTAGAATTTATTAAAACCGGAACCTGCCGATTCAGGATATTTCACGAAGCTTACCTGACAATCATGTACACAGACAAACCACAACCCCACTCCATCTCTGCTTATCACTGACAATCATCACGGTGACGAAGCGCATGATTAGGACGTCTAGCGACAGGCGTGGTCATGTTTTTTTTTGGAGATGGGATTTACATTGTGAGCTTGTTACGCATATATGCTGTGTTGCGGCGAACTATTTATACCACATACTGAACGATAAACAGTGCAATGAATCGATAACACTTTCTCAACTGGCTTCAGCTTTGAAACTACCGTCTATGTCGGAGACCAGGGGTCGGAGATCGTGACATTTTAAGAAATGACTAGTCATTGTTGTTAAAATGATGTTTTTACTCAAAATCAATTGAAAATTTAAAAAAATAGAAATAAAATGAATCTATAAAATAAGTTTTAAGCAAATAGGCTAGCTTACTACACATCTTATCATGCTAAAATTCTACCGTGAAAATATCGTCTGCTAAAGTCGGTTACGTCTGGTTACTGAACATAATGTCCAATTCAAAGATTCCAGACATGTTACATGAGTAGGGGGCTATATTCCCCAGCCCCCTATGGTGCGCCGCCCATGTGACTATGGGCAGCGCACCACTGAAATAAATGGGGTACTATAGCCCTCCCCAGTCTCTACGGTGCGCCGCCCACTGGAGATCGATGATTTTCTTTACAAAAATGCCTTACATTTAGATTTGTCAAAAAAACAAACTAAAAGACTAATCGATGATTTACAAGCGAGAGAAAATTACAGGTACGGTGAAAAATGAATGAAAGACGTCGTTTTTATTGAAATTGCACGTCCTATTTTCCACAACGTAATACATGTCAGCGAAATGTGCTTTGTTGAACATGCGGTTATAGCGCGTCCTCAGTTAACTATTCAGTTTTCATGAAAGATAACGTCAGCAGCTCAGACGGCTACTCGCTGATCCCTTCGTATCCACTAGGGGGTAGAGTACATGCAGGTATAATTCAGCAGAAAACGTTTTATCACTGATTGATGAAACCTCGACAGTCATTGGTTAGGCTTACAAGAATGGAAAGAAAAATGGCGGACTGCCAAACCAGTTTTCTCTCTACTGCAAATATTTCGTTTCTGCAGTAATGCTTAGTAGCCGCGTGGCCGATATAACCGGTGTGTTATTCATACTGTGTGAATACAGGGCAGCAACGTAAACAAATGTCAGCGACAGAAGACAAATCCACGCCGAAAAGGCAGCACCACTACTTTTCGATTCACATTTCTTGAATATCTTAATTAAGTTCCGATTCGTCTGTACAACAAATCACAAACTATATCCACACTGATTTACACTTCCTTCATCAGCCATGCCAGTTTGTTTACGTAAAGCGTTCATCTGTTGACAATTCGACTAGCCAATCAGGAACGCCGGTGTAAAAAATGCAGAAGAAATTTAAATAATACCTGCGTGTACTCTGCCCCTAGCAGACACGCAGGGAACCAGCGAGAGGCGGCTGTCGTTACACGAAGCTTGAGTGAAGCGTGTTCCAGCCAAAATGTTAATCAACACGCGTTGATTAACAAATGGGTTAATCACCGGTTGTAATGGCCATGTTAAGCTGATTATGGGGTATTAATCAAATTTTAAACTCATTGCTCGTCATCTTCGGAAAATTAATTGTCTTTGATTTTTTTAATTCCTAGTCATATTGCGTTACAAATTTTTGTTTCCCCAAAACTGAGTCCTTTGTTCGTAATTTCCATGCATACAGAGCACGTGATGGTATACGCTCCCACTTCCAAAACAATGTTAACATCCAGTAGGCCCTGTCTCATAATGGGAACCTCGGGACTGTGACTGCATTTGACTTCCGGCGTTGTGCTTACGCATGGGTACATTTCGGACACCCCGTAGGCAACTCGAGTTTTAGCAAGGGATTTGGAAACAGACAGTGTACATGGGACCCCGCAATCTCACTCTTTCAAAATTTGACTTCAAAGCATTATCCAATAAAATAAGCTTTCTTCAAACTGTGCCACAACAAAATTAATTTTGTTCTTAGAGCCAGCTTCCCGTCTCGAGTGAATCATAGCTGTGCTGTCCTAGTTCACCCAATTCCTGTTTCCACACCTTCAATTTAGAAGCGAGGGCTCTCAGCTTACAGCAATAGTTCACTTGAGGAAGAAATCCCAGCTTCCAGCAATCCGTCTACGCTAGCCCTATACGACCTCATTCTCGATCTCCGTGAAATTTTGTTGAAATATGGGTACGCAATTAAGTTCTGGTGGCTGTCTATTTGGAGTTAGCCCCAACAAAAGTTTGGCGAAGTAGGTTTGGTTTTTGAAACATAAATACTGCTAGTTGCCGGTCTGTCTCTTTGAATACCTTTGAGGATTGCAACATTTTTGAATTGATAGTATATGGTCTCGCTGAACACCAAAGGCATCCATGAACGTTCGCACGCACAAGCTGGTGATAACCAACTTTGGCCGGTAAGCACTCTGAATTAAAACGCAGCTTACTGGCAAAGGCTAAACGTCTTTGGTTGTGAGAACAAGACGCCTTTTATTGACTTTCCAGTTCAAACTGTCTCACGTACTTTCGCAACCTTCCGACATGCAAAGTGATGATGATGGTGGTGATCTATGTAATCACGATGACGGTGGTGATGAATGTAATCACGATGATGGTGGTGATCTATGTAATCACGATGTCAGTGGTGATGAATGTAATCACGATGACGGTGGTGGTGAATGTAATCCCGATGATGGTGGTGATCCATGTAATCACGATGTCAGTGGTGATCAATGTAATCACGATGACGGTGGTGATTAAAGCAATTACTGGATGGCAATAACACTGTGCTTAACAAAATTAATTAAACAGGCACCTTGTAAACATGCACAAGAAAAACCTCCCGTTTCCAAATCGTTGCAAACTGCATTTGGTCCACATGGATTGCGTCCACTTTCGTCACATACTTTAATTCTAATCTCACAATGGTCGCCTCGATATCCTGGTTCACACTTGCAGTCTCTCGACCGTCTCCGCAATCTGTGGTGCTTTTTTTCTTCGCAGAAACCGCCGTGTTGACAATGGTTGTGTCGGTGACAAGGAGCTTGGGTGACCGAAAATCAACAATGGATATCTAGTAGTTACATTAAGATTATGTACGACCTTGTCGACAAATCTTTTTTGGAAAACTATAACTTTTAATTCAGTAAAGGTTAATATATATTCTGAACTTAAAGATTTGATTGTCTACTTTTTACAGATCTGTCACTAATTGTGTCAGGTGACCATGTCTTTTAGTCAATTTTAGCAAAAAAAGTACATCTGTAGCAAGACAACAGTAGCACGACCAAATTTCATTTCATACAAGTGTGCAAGATAAAATATGAAAAAGCTGATACAATTTTCTGAATTAATATTTTGTTTTGCAACTTCTGATATTTTTTCATGAAAATCGTAAGAAATCTGCCTTTTAACAGCCACTCATGAAAAATTAGAACATTTAGAAGACAATTCTTAACAGCGTTTTGGAGACCATAGCATAAAGCCTACAATCATTTCTGAAAAAAAAATGTTCAGAATTTAACAAAATAGGGGCCTAAAATGTGTGTCACGTTAAACAAATTTTCGAAAAGTAACACTCCACATACATACATATTAGGGATTAAACATTCGTTATGACACGACCGTAGATGCTGTAAATGTATTAGCGCAGACGCTATTTTTTCTTTTTGAGAAAAATATGATATTTGGTATACAGTTCCTTCAGCATAAGCAGAACCCAACGCTGTCTCTGCCATCATTGATTAAAAAATGGTCGTTTGTTTTTTCGCAAGTTGACGGAATAATTTCGAGGTAAAAATACGTAAGGAACGATAAAACTGCTGACACAGAAAATTATGACTCTTCTCTGCAGGTATCTATATGCTCTTAGCCTGTGATGCGTGTGAGGTTAGCTTCATTATCCGATGGCCGATACGAAGTGGTCGCCGCTCATTGGTTTTTAGAATTGTCCGATCGACCTCTCTCTCCCTCTCCCTACTTCTCCCCCTCCTCTGCAACCGAACCCTGCCTCTCTCCCACCAAGTAATCAAGCATGTGTTTTAGTGTTTTAATCGTTGTCTCTCACCTCCTGTCCTCTCCAGGTTGTTGGTCCTGTAGACTGAATACATGCCCTTTCCCCCACATACTTCATTCTGATCTCCAACACAGAAAATCGAGCATAGGTCGTTAGGTACAGGTTTTAGGAATGTCAGGGCGTTGGCCGTTCGACAGCATCCGCATCGATTTCTAAATATGATTAATAGTACTATACATTTTATTGCTGTTACGTGATTTTGTATTTTTCTTGTTCTATGCTGATAAGCATTTGCTGAAGATGTATGATAAATCTGGCGTTAAATTTATATAATCTCGCAAGCTAAAACGATTAAAGCAACAATCAATAACATTTTGGCGTTAAAACTTTCCTCATACATGTAGGCGTATGAATTTTGTTCTTCCAAAGCAACCCCATAACAGAAATTTTCACTAAACAGAGAGAGACACACTTTGCTGAATAGCCGTACAGAAATCGTTGTTTTATGACATTGACGAGCTGGTAAAACATTTGAACATGGTTTACCATTTCAAATAACAGATTATTCAATTTAAAAACAGTTGTTTTTTTGGTTATTTTTGACATCGCTTATGTTACGAAAAACATAATACTAGCCGTACTATTTTTTATTTTACCTCCCATAGCAGCCATATAAAGTCTCATAACGCGTTGGTTACGAATTTTTGGCTCTAGGTGATCTATCAAGTTCTAAAAACATGTAATGGGCAAAAAATCTTCATGTTTGCTTTCTTGATTTTTGAGCTTCGACTAATTTTGAAATGTTAGCGCCATATTGAAATGACGGCCATTTAACTGGGTGTATCGAGAGATTATTACATGAAAAATGCCATGGGCCAAATGCAAACGAAGCCTTGTGTATGGATTGACAGGGAAAAGTTTAGCATTTCTCGTCTGTCCTCAAGTATTGCTCTTTCTTGGCAAATGTCATGCTTCACATTTTTGAAGTTGATTTTTAGTGTCGATCTATCTGAAACTGTTGATCGAGTAAATCACAATAAACGTCCATATTTGAGAGTCGACTTTGTTACGGCCTAAAATAAAATTTTCTCGTCACATGCCAAATGGCAACTGGATCTCATATGCAAGAGATTATTTAGTTGTGCAAAATGAAAAAATGAATTATCAAAACCCCATCGTGTTTGAGAAATTTATGTATTTTTGTCTCCCATTTGTGCCCAACTACGCGTTTTCACTGCATATTCAGATATTATGTGC
The DNA here is from genome assembly GCA_002633005.1 of Phoronis australis. Lineage (NCBI taxonomy): Eukaryota > Metazoa > Phoronida > Phoronidae > Phoronis > Phoronis australis. Next base: position 328,893 of record NMRA01000090.1, read on the forward strand.
CTTTAGACATACAATGAACATAATGAATAAGGAAAAATGGAAAGAAGTTTTTATTTTACGTTTTTTTGACGTTTTTATTTTCGTCCCACAAAAGGGACGCTGGGCACATGTGGGGTCTATAAACCACCAATAGAAATGCCTACTAAAACCAGTAAAAATGAAAGATGTAGTATGATATTGATTGTTTTTAGATGCTAAGATATTGTAGAAAGTAAAATAAAAGACAAAAATTCATGAGAATATTGTATCAAGTATCTTTATTGTGCAACATGAAATGCCATAAAGCATTTGTCGTGAAGGCTAACATCGCATTTCACACAAAAACGCTTTGTCTTCATTTTACAAACTGCACATCGCCTCTGGGTGTCTCTTGTGCTAATGAAGTGGTCCACTCTGTCAAATCTGACATCAGGCAATACTTTCTTTGAGCAAGGCACGGATTTAGGAACATACTGAGTGACTCGTTTCCCCTTCATAAGCAACACGTTAGCAATTTCGCGCCGAACCTCCAGGAGATCTTTGTGCTGCTCCTTTCCACTTTCGGTTGCTCTGTAGAGGTGCCATGCTTGCTGTACACAAAGATCTAGACAATAGGCGAAAATCGGCCACCACCATTTCTTTGATCGTATCGAGACCCTGTACTTATCTATGTTTTGATCCATTCTGTCGACGCCACCCATGGTTTGGTTGTAGTGACTTATCACAAAGGGTTGGTCAATCCGTATGCGCTGGCTCTCTGCGCGAGACCATCTTTTTGCCCTTTGTAAGGGGGCAACTCCGTGAAGATTGGACACTATATTGACAATGCCGTTGTCATTCCACCTGACAACACAAAGATTATTTGCTGCATCGTATGAGTAGTCATATGTACCACGAGGTGTCTTCTGGAACTCCTTCACTGCTGTCAGGGGACAGTCTCCCAGACGATTTGCACGGATTGTGCCAGTGCAGGCAATGCCTTGTCTCGAGAGCTCGTCAACCAAGTCCAGTGAGGTGAACAAGTTGTCAAAGGTCAGGTGGTATGGTCTGTCCTTTGGTAGCTCAGCCAACAGATCAAGCACGACTCCACCCCCCATACCAAACCCTGCGGTGTCACCCGTCTGCTGACCTCGTTTTCCTTGATATGGTTCAAACTGAACCACGTATCCTAAAGCAGTGGTCAACGCCCAGATTTTGAATCCGAATCTGATGGGTTTGCCGCGAATAAACTGTTTGGCCCCGTGTCGCCCGTAGTAGGGGATCATTGACTCGTCAATTGACAAGTTTTGCTCTCGGCTGAAATAGATGAGACATTTCTCATTGATAGCCGCCATCAGAGGTCTCACCTTTCCCATTTTGTCAGCGCCATCCAGGCGATTATTGTCTACTAAATGCAAGTAACGCATTATTGTCTCGAACCTGTTGCGAGACATAGTGTTGGCTACTGCTGTGTTGTGCAAATCATCGTCAAGAGACCAATACATTCTGCGCCTAGGTGTCGATGAGTATCCGGATACCAGGAGTATGCCAATGAATGATTTCATCTCATCTTGGGTAACAGTGAAATCATGAGCACCTTTAGTTCCAGCATAGCGCACCGTCTCTGACACAATCATATCAATTACATCATCAGAAAAAAACAACTCGAACAATCCTGCTGGAGTCTGCGGTAAGTTGTCAAAGTTTGCTGTTGGTTGTTGACGCCACAGAAATTTGTCATGGGCTGTGATGTCCTGTTTGACCCAGGTTCTTGCAGTCTTTTGCTTTTTTGCCTTTTTGGCAGTACTGTTTGCTCTTTGTTGTTTGGGTGGAGGTGGTTCATCATCAGAGCTGTCACTGCTGTCTTCCATTCGTTGACGTGTGCTGTTGATAACGGTTACAGACGCTGCAGCAGTAAGGAGACGACCAGGAAGATTATCTATATTTCCACCGCTGTCTTCATCTCCACTGTCCTCATCTGTTATATCACCATCTGAAGGTGGGCTCATAAAAATGTCAGCCCGTTGAAATGCTCCATCATCTTCCAGCATTGCAACAGCATCATTTACAGTAAGATTTCTGCCAAATAAAATGAGAATAATGATATTACCAGGAGCAACCATTTGTGCCCAGCGTCCCTTTTGTGGGACGTTTGCAAAGGGCATTTATTTTTTACACAATTTGTGAAAACAAATAATTAAAACTTTCTATGAACTCTAGATACATTATTCTACTAAGTGAATTGCAATAAAATGAAAATTTCATGATTTGAATAAAATTTTTGCTTACCTTCTTTGAGACATGTTGAAAACCTTTAAACCATGCAGGCGTGGCGTCACAATAGCACAATTACGTGAGTAAAAGTGGAGATAATTCCAATTGTTGCAAATGACCTTCTGCGTACATTCCCAAGCAAACACTTCACCAGAGTAAATCCAGATAGAATTGAATTTTCGTTAATTTAGGACAGCATTTTTGTAGTGTCCCACAAATGGGACGCTGGGCATAAATGGATTGCATTTTTAGCACCACGAGTGACCATTTTAAAATTCCAAGTTTCAAGTGTCAACAGTAGAAAATATCTACTCTATTAAGTATGTAATTGTTTTGATATGACTGAAGTCAGTTTTAGAATCACTTATATGGAGTTGTGCTCAGTCATTGAGAAATGGCAGGGTTATCCTAAAACAGGAACTTCGTACAAAATTTGTTGTTTCTGTGTTTTTCCATCTCTCATCTGCTGTAATTAAGGTTAAAAAGTAAAGTTAACACTCTCTAATAAAAAGGAATTGCAAAATATGTTAGCTTGGGCAACGCAGCAAATCATTGAATATTAAAAAAAAACAAAACAATAGTTTGGATGTTAACTGGGTTCTACTCTGTTGAAAAATGGTCAAAAGGGCTAAAAAATGTAGTGTACGTGCCCCAAATGAAATTCAGTAACACAAATGAACTTAAAACACGATGCTTATCATTAGTGAAAAATAAATGCTCATACCGCAAAATCTTACCATGTGATGTAGAAACAGTGATGTTGTGTACGTACCTCTTTTTTAGTGTACGTACTCCAATGTTAACAAATGCCATGACAATAAAATATTCCTTGGTAACTGAGCAACAGATAGTTTCCTCGCTTAAAAGTGTTAGGTTAAAAGGGTGTTTATTACAAATACTTTTGTTTTGAGTGAAATATTGGCATTTATGTAGCGCACGTACCTCTATATTTTAACATGTGCTTTTTCAAAGAAAAATAAATGACGTACTTTTTGTTTGTTCTCTTTGAATAGATTTGGAAAATGAAATAACTCTCAGTAGATTCTAAGTATTTAGTTATGAGCTTCACTTGTTATTGAAATGTAGTGTACGCACCCCTGTGTAGTGTACGCACCTTCAAACTTTGTGCTATAAAGCATTGCCTAAAAGTACTTATACATACTGCTGTTCTCGTGAGCAATACTGTTATATCCTAAATGCATCTGGTCTGATAAAAAACAATAGATATTATCAAACTTGTGGGCAACTGAAAGGATTATTCTAAAACTCTCGACCCCATTGACCCCACATCCCACAACCCCTTCGATCCACGACCCCCTCGACCCACGACCCACGACACCCTCGACCCGCGTCCCACAACCCCCTCGACTTAGTCTACACAAGTTCGACTCGATGTGAACATACAAGTGCTGACTTGCAGGACCAACGAGTTGGGCCGTGAACTCGGCTGGCTTTTCCCTTTTTGTTTCGCAATTAAGAGAATCGATTCGACAATTTTGAAAGGCGAAAACTGAAAAAAACAACCCGACCAAATCAAATCAAATACCTACCAACGTTAGAAATGTCGTTCCCGGCAAAGTGTAATCGTCTCGTCTGCTCTTCAGTGAACGACAGATTCAAGCTTTTTGGGAGAGTGTGAGGAACCAACAAATATGTAATTTCTTCAGTAAATACAGTTTGAAAAAACAAACTGTTGACTAAAAAGTATCCCAACGTTACATGGAGTATATTGCAATCGACTATATAACAGAAAGCAAATAGTAAAATATGAGATTATGTTAATTCACGTTAACGTACTCTCCTCCTAAATTTAGTAGAACAGGGCCATTGATAGCCGCTCGTGGAGTTACTAGTTCTCCGAATACCATGCATGCAGAGCTCAAAGACCCTACAGCTATGGTGATGACCTGTTTACTATTTCCGGTCATTTTTGTTGCAATCATTTCACTTCATGTATGTGACCTGTCTCGTATCCGACACTTGATGTGTGATTGCTTGTATCCTGATGATTTCTAATGAATAGACAAAACGTCGAATTAATATGAACTTTTTCATTGGTGTGGCCATGCTCCGTTTTTGATTTTTGCATGATAGAAGTGGGTTGTGACCATAAGTTGTAGGGTACGTACCCTTTTACACAACTGTGATGCACCAGGCCATAAAATTCTTTTCTGTGGTTCTTGTGCAAAAGTATTAAATTTTAGATTACAAACCTGGAGTGATGGTACTTTAAACTAACTCTGCTTTTAAAGTTATATGACATTATTCCTTTTTCACTAAAAGTGGCCATCGAATATGGACCTTGACTGTGATCTAAACCTTGACTACACTATAGAAAAAGTAAAGAAATATTGAATAAAAAATAATGACCTAGTTTACAAAATCATCAATCCGCAATCCAGACAATTAATTGAACGTCTTGAACTGTAATGTTTTTCAGGATTGTCTGCCGTTGCAAAATGATAGGATGAAGATAACTGAAATGATACTAAACTTTTCACAAGGAGATTGTAAAATGGACATTTTATCAAATCTCTTAAGCTATCTTGGTTCCACAGATAAATTGCTGTTGCAACATCACTCAAAATCTACTGATTCTCACGTCATCGGATATTTTCTGTAGTAAACTATATGAATCAGATATGAAATCAAAATGATTCTTTATTTGCAGTGGCGAATTTACGTTTTCGCTAAGGGGGGGGGTTAGGATTCCGGCAAAGGTCGATTCCGAGGCGCGNAAAAACGTCAAACAAATCATCTGAAAACAGTTTCACGAAAACAAAACATCCTGTACACAGTGGTGAAAAGATATACAGGAGCAGTTCGCAGAGGGACCAGATGTACACTGAGAGTACACAAAAACTCTGGCCTGGTCCGTCACGAGACCAAAAGTACACCTGTGCTTATTATCCCTATAAAAATAGTCGATCTGTCGCGGGACCAAACAGTACTGGCTGAGATAAATAGTTTTACAAAGCACACTCTGGTAAAAAACATCACAAGACTAGTTCGCTGAGGGACCAGAAGTACACTGAAACTCGATATCTACACAAAACAAGCTGGCCTGGTCCCTCGTGAGACTTAAAGCGCACTTTTCAAAAAAAATTTGGATTGAAAACTTCTCTCTAGACACTTTTTAATCCCCAGTGGTTGCTCATATGTGTAGTTTACACATCTGGTGGTCAACTGCTGCGAGAGGTTGTCTAGGAAGGGTTTTCGCACCGTTCTGTAGTACTCACAAAGTGAAATAGATTTTGGATACGAAGCAGATAGACTCAAGTGGAAATACAAACCAGAATCAGTTTCTGTGCGCTCGCAGACCCTCTGCTGTACTGGGTAAATTTGGCATGTCCAAAAATAATTTCTATTTCGTTTTCATTGTACACAAGCATAAAAAACCGACATTATATGCAAACTGTGCAGAATTATAACTTATTACCTGGGTGTTTCTCCAGTAACGTTGGTCCTATCTTTCTATTGTCTAGACTGCCGAGGGATCTGTATATCGGATCCAAAGATTTGCTCGTCTTGGAACCATTCTACCCAGACATTATCAACGTTTGTTCCCAACACTTGCACTTCGTCAACTGCTGTGTCAATGAGCTTGTAGGCCTAAGCCTCTACAATGTCAGCATCTAGTTTCGCAGCTCAGATGGCACTAAGTCCCCTGAGGTTACGAAGTCCATTCAAAAGACTTACAGCATGTGCAACTAAATTTGATCCGTTCATCATGGATGACTTCAAACCTTGACGATGTATCCCAGGACCTATTTGCATCTCTTGCAATTTTCGAAATAAACGTCCCAATATCTGAGCGCTTGAAACCCGAAGTACTAACATCAAATAAATGCCCATGGGCATGGGCGTTTCGTCGGGTGCGCCTTTCTGCGGAAATTCCCAGTATAGAAGACAGCAGTGGTGCTTATTGCAGGTAGAAAGACGGTAGGTGTTGAGGTCGGCACTAGGGCTCCTTAGGAGGCCTATTGAACATCGCACGAGTTCCGCAATTTCTGTTTCTGTACACTGTTCGCGAATGCGGTCACTTTGTCAATGTGAGTGCCCCCTTGGTCATTCCTTGTATAGACAAAACTTGTTAGAGTGCATCTTCAAATAGACTCGCGATCAGACCACGGCGCCGCCACAATAGCAATTCTTCGAAAAACGATTTTTTTTCAAAAATCTAGTATTACATGTACATGTACACTGTATGATATTGCGCAAGACAACTTTACTATACATCAGTCAAATTCGAGTTACAAACGTGTGGGGGTGTAATAGAATGACACGACGTGACAAATGAGGTAAAAACGTGGCACGTCAATTCGGTTGAATATCAGGGTTGCGGCACCACAGTATTTCCCCTAATCAAATCAAAACATATCTTTGAGTAAAGAAACTAGTTACCTAAAGAAATCAGTTATAGAGCTGCTCTTTCAACGGTGGATCCATCTAAAATGCTTGGCTACTTCAGAAGTGTCGACGGAAGCGCGTGCACAATTGATCTCCGGGGTTTTGTCGATGAGCCAAGAAGACTCCAAATGCGTCGATTTTCATGACAGCAATTCACAATGCAAAAAATATATATTTTCAGAGTGAACCCCCCCTCAATTTTTCCAAGTTTGTTTACTTGGAGTTTACACACACTGGCGCTGCCGTTTTTGTTTTTTTTAATTTTTGGGTCCTGGCCCGAGGGGGGTTAAACTCCCTGAACACCCCTGTAGATCCGCCACTGCTACTGTAATGGTAGCGAACTTGTGGTGTCGTTCTTCGTTTTATACATTTTTCATTTTCACCCAGAACATTACACGAAAAGTCCACTATGAGGAGAAAATGACCATAAATTTAGATAATAATAGTAATAGATAGTAATACTAATAAAAAAATCACACATATGGCCAGGGAAAATTTATCGAAAAGGAACAAAAAGTTCACATGAAACCATTTTTTGTAAAATATCCAACACGTAAAACTCTTATTGGAGGAGAGTTTATTTCTCATTTTTTTTTCTTTCCTTGTCCCCTTTTTCCTGCTTAATTGCCCTCCTAAATCGACAAGTATTGGGGGGTCACACCTCCGACACACCCAAGAAGTTACACGTCTTGTAGGCATTGACATGTTCGGCAAGTCTTCTTCAAATTCAGGGTCCATAACTAGCACTACGAAATAAACCCTCGAGTCACCACCACGTTTGCCATCAGATCGCCATAAATTCCAGAGTTCCTTTCCGCGACGCGAATTATTGTAGGCAGGGTGTTCCTAGGCATGACTTGAGGGACTCACCGGAATGCCGTTTTGTGGCCTTCATGAAGATTTGTCCTTTGAAAATTGTGGTCGGCCCGTCAGCGCAACTCATCCCGGTCCTAAATATTGGGGCAAGTTACGATATCCTCGGTTCACCTTAGTTACAGCAAAGCAAGCTTACACGTTTGCAAAGCCCCCGGAGCCAACTGACCTATCGCAAGATCCGCTCCCTTGCGAAAACTCGCGGGGCACCCGAAAAACAAACAAGTTTTACCCGACAACGTGCTGTTGTTTGTCGGGTAAAATGGCAGCTAGGAAATGAAGTGTGTCAAGAATTCAGTGTTGTGATTGGTCAGTAAAGCCGTCACACAAAATGCTAGTAATACGTAAACGGGAAGGTACGTGTACATATATGCTTCCTCAACATTCGCAATCACTACTGTAGTAGTGTGTGGATATAGGACCTAGTGGTCACCAGCCAAACTATCAAGGGCAATGTGATCAATACTCCCATACATCATCATTATATTCGTTATGTGAGAAAAAGTAATGCATTGCAAGGATTCCACTTTGAAAACTCACCATATTTCGATTTCTGACGTTTGACTGTTATCAGTTGACAAACTTATTTGGCCCCAGCCACTGGTGTGTTGATCAACAGATGTACTTACCCTTCTGAGAGAACAATATATCGCTTAGTTCGACAATGTTTTGCACATTTTTCAATTGTCATATCCTTGGATGTAATTTGATTTTCTATTCCTGTTTCAAATTCTACATCGTACGACCCCATTCCAAATGCGTTCGTCAAAAGACATGAATACTTGCTAACACTAAGCTTTGATGATCTGGCTCTCCTTCGAGTCCTTTCTTGGTATTGATCACGATGTAAGTACCATGTATTATCGAATTTCCTGGACTCTGATGCTTTTGCTGTTGTCAGAACTTCAAGGAAAAAGTCTGTGACAAGAAAGAATTGCATTACCGAATGACGACTGACCATTTTGTTTAATCCATGAATGTAGGTCTGCTATGAACGACAATAACCATTCACAGCAATGTAGCGTGCAATCTGTGATTCGCCTGCGCGTGCACCAGTCTGAAAATATTTCAGTGTTTTTCGCTTGTCAGCATAGCAAGCCTACTAAGTTTAAACTTTAAGTTATCTTTGGACATGATTAGAGTGTGACTGACCTTCAGTGGAGAACAAATCATCGAAAGTATGCTCATAGTACTCGAAACGTGTTTTGCGGGAACATTCAACATGAATCATTATTCCACCGTTTCATCAGGCGTGTTCTGTAAACACGAGCTTTCCTGAAAAAGCAACAGATCACGCAATACTTCACGAGATATTGCGTAGCACGTGATTACTCATTCTTTGCGAGGTTCTCTCGTCTACGGAACTCACATGGGCGGCGCATCAGTGAAAAAAGTGGGGCCCGGGCTAAAGCCCCCTCAGCCCCCCTGTGGTGCAACGCCTATAGACCATGTGTGGCGTAGCACTGAAAAAAGTGGGGCTATAGCCCCCAGCCCCCTATGGTGCGCCGCCCATGACTCAACCGATCGAGGTGTTTCTTGAAAAGGGACTTAGTCAGACATTTGGTGTAACGCTCCATTCAACTGTTTCTCAAAAATCAGACTTATGCATAAATCTAAAGTCTTTAAGAAAATACAAACAACTGCTAGTTACTCCTGCTGGGATAATTCATATAGATTGTTTCTAGACTGTGATGTGCGATCAAACTTACTTGGAAAAACCTTTTTAGGCACCAGAGTGAATATGAGAGCGAAAGGCCAAATTTCTATCTAGTGAAATCTAAAGTCACTTCACAAACGGGCTGCGTTCCGTTTACTTTTGGAGACACTCGCGATGAAAAAGCTGGTTGTGTGATCACGTGTAAATCATGGCGATGATTCGCGAAAAAAATAAGTTTATTTACGTTTTCGAGATTCTTGGATCCACGGCCGCTGCGCAGGATCGAGTCACTATCAATCGTAGACCTAGTCTGTGCTGAGTTCCATCAGTAGACGGTGCTTAATTTGCTGCGAATTCTTCACACGAAACACAAACAATAGCGCCATAATGAAACCCTCCGACAATCACCCCGACCCAATCGGTGACCACCTTGTTTATTCATGGTTAAGGCCTGCAGGCAAGTCACCAAGCATCACTCTTTGAGAATTAATCTCATTTACTACCGTGATTTTGCCAGAGTGTTAATTGTGCGATCTTGCTTTTCTCTCACGGAAAATTATGTCGCAAGCTCGTCGCATAGATATCGATAGATAGGAGTATTAATAGTTCAATTTAGATACAATAAAGATAATGACAAGCATTTATCGGCAACCGGCTGATGTGGGCCCAAGGTACGATATTCATGTGACTTGTACTGTTATGTCCAACAAAGAACACAATGGAAGTGTCCCAGCTCAGTGTGCGTGAACTTGGAATCCTGCTTAATGCCAAGATCGCGTATGCGTGAAATTGGAATTAAATTTTCATTTGGGCGATTCTGTTCAGTGTAAAACGGGAATTTTTGCAATTGTTTGCCTCATGGACGCCCATTTTCTCCTTTAGCATAACTTGTCAAGGAATATGAATGGTTAAATCAATTATTGTTTGGTGACTAAGATCGCCATTTGAAACGGTTTATTGGTTCGTTATCTTATTAATATGTAATTTTATTTAGTACAGTGCAAATTTTTAATAACGTAAACGTGATTCTTAGGTGAACTTTTCAACTTTCCACGTGTGTTCCAAGTTCACTCACGCATACGGGATCTTGAGATTAAGCAATGCGCTCAAGCACAGGACTAGGCCCAGTCCGCATCAAAGCTGTAAGTAAACTCACTAGATGTCGCTAAAGTAAACTTTCGCCGGAAGAGGAGTGTTGGGGATTTATGGGGCATAGGTCAATGAACTTCATACCATGTCTGCCAGATTGTTTTTAGGGTTTGATTTGAGCACGCAACAGGTAACGGGATGTTGTTGGTTGCTTCAGTGTAAAAGCTTGCAGATCATTTTCATGAACTGAATTCTTTGCTGTGCCTGTGTGGGCTTGCCTTTATGTAGCCTTCGTTCAAAGCTGCATACATTTTGACAATAGTCTTCATACAGCTAGCTGGCTGGTGAGCCGTTATGCTAGCTAACCTGCTAGCCCAACATTTTGTCTGTAAACATTTGCTCGGAGCACGATTGTGGATGCACATAGCACCGAATGGGGGGAAACCCCTGTCTTCCCAGGAAAATTTTTCTGTTTTTTGCTCTAAAAATCAAGCATTTTCCTTGATTTCCGAAGTATTATCCAAGAAAAAAGGCAAAAAAATGTAGAAAATGTCAATCAGGAAAAATTGCAAGCGCCACAGACTCGAACTCACGACCAGGCGGATATAGCGCGTGTGGTTTACCACTGCACCACCACAATATAACTCCTAATTTGGTACTAAGAGACCTACTTGTTTATGGTCCACAGTGTTTGCGTGTGAAACCTTCTTTTTGTAATGCTTATTAGATGTTTTATGTTTTGTGCAACCAGTTCATAATAAATTTGTTGTATTTAAAATAGTCTTCAATTGCCCAAAAGACCAAATCCGTTTTTGTGTTGGCAATAATGACGCAATAATGCTTTGGAAATCGTCTTAAGTTTGACAAAGAGAGCATTGTGAGTTTCTGAGTGATTCACTAAGGCTTCGAATAAAATTGACATCTTACCAGCAGCTTCTGTTTTTTCATCATCACAAAGATTTCATTTTCTTTAAAAAATGAAGTAATTTTCTTCATTGCACAGTGGAGCAGACGACGGAAACAGAGTCGTAGTGCCCAGCACCACTGCCGGTCGCCTGAGATATCGCGGGAGAACCTATACTTAGCCATAGTTCCGTTACCATTAATTGCGTGTGTTCCGAATTTGACACTTGAAATTGGATCTGAGCCCCCCAAACACTAAAACTGCACACATTTAAATCTTGTTTCAGCCATATAATTTTGATTACCGGGGTTAATTAATAAACTCAACATTTCCCTACGCTGTTGCTGTTATATTTTTTTTTNGGGGGGGGCAGGGGGCCCGACCCCCCTAAATCCGCTTATGAGCTGTATGAACTGAAGACTATCGATCGTATCGTTAAAGGCAAAGACAACCTTTTTTCATGTCATTTTGAGCGAAAATAAGGTTGGTTGGTTATCCTAGACATATTTTCCACTTAATTACAGCTTTTCGTAATTTTGTTAATTACTCGTACGCTACTCCGGAAGTGACATTTTAGGAGGCAAGCATTTCGCGCCAATTTCTTTTCATATAGTCTGACTCTGAGAGCTGCCGAGTCAGTCATTGTTCTACCTCGGTTGTGTTAAGTTACATCGTCGTTTGCTTTCATTTACTAGTCAGTCAACATGCCACACTGTTGCTGCGTACCGGGATGTACTAATTATTGTCTCACAAGTGCTTTGGGAGTACCTTAGCATCGCTTTCCGATGGATGACACACTTCGCCGTACTTGGCTCGTTCGTGCGAAGAACGCAGCGTTACCCGTCCACGCAACGTACAAAGCAGTCGAGAATTACCGTGTGTGTGGCAAGCACTTTCTGCCGTCCGATTACGAAAGGGATTAGTACGCTGAACTGATGAAGGTCCCTGCGAAACAACGCCTGAAGAAGGATGCCATTCCGTCTGTGCTGATTCTCGGCAGTGCCCCGTCGCCACCCCCGAGAAGTGCGTTTTTTGAAGAGAGAAGCCTCGCGAGCTGTGGCCAGTACAGTGACTGGAGCCAGTGGAGGCACTTCATCCACTGTCACCCGTGCCTCCAAACGTACCCCAGAGCGTGCCATTCCTGGAACCAGTAGTGATTCGCCCTGTGCTGTTTTCTCCAGCCCAGAGCCTCTAAGCAGCCCTACAGCGATATTGAGTAGTGGGAGTGATTACAGGCCCAGTTCGACAACCAGTGAAGAGGACAGTTCGTCGTCCAGTGGGAACTATTTAGAAGGTGCCAGATGTGTGGCGAGGGAGTCACACGACACGATGTAAGCAGTTTGGGTGCTCAGGTCACCATCCAGTGGGAGTGTGTCGCGGGACACTCTGGCAAGTGAGACAGTTGTTCCTCTCTCCGTGGTATGCCGGAGGTCCACTTAACCGTGTCTAGTAGTGGCTTGGCCTCATCGAACTCTGAACAGCACAAGCGTTCCATTGAGGTAGGCATAACAACGCTCAAAGTGCATTTGCACCAAGATGTGTCACCACGTCTGTCCTCAGTAGCCACCTCGTTTCTCTCAACAGCTGCCTGAGTCTGTGCGTACTCTGCCTCGTTATACTCGGGCTCAAACATTTACCCACCCACTGAATGTCCGTGAAAAAATTCCTCGTCACCACTGCTGTGAACAAGGTCTCCGTCACTAACACTACTGTCACTGTGATACGGGTCACCGACTCCAGCCATTTTCAGCTTACAACACACTAAACAATCCCTAAATCCAACGTAGTTGAGTTCTCTACTAACCTGTCTTGCCGCAGAATACTCGCTGATGGAAAGTGGTGACGACAATTGTTGAAAAACAGCACAAAACAAAAGTAGAATAGAACAGATTCGCACGGTAAACTCAATGCAAAACCAAATGGCGGGAAACGATTGCCTCCTAAAACGTCACTTCCGGAGTAGAGGACGAGTAATTAATAAAATTACGAAAAGCTGTAATTAAGTGGAAAATATGCCTAGGATAACCAACCAACCTTATTTTAGCTCAAAATGACATGAAAAAAGGTTGCCTTCGCCTTTAATGACGTCAACTAATATAGCTAGGTAACACGCTGTGTAGAGCTCTGTTAAACCCCAAAATTTCACACAGCCCGGGTTGTTCTTCTTGTCACACCACCGAAGATGATGCTAGCAAAATCAGGGAATCAACCAACAAACTCGCCTTGATATTGTTCATGCTGCCTATTGTGTATCACCATGTGGTCACTTGTGCTGTTGTATTTATATTCATTTTTGGAAGTAAAGAGCGCCCTGCTTGAAATATGGGGAATATTTTATATTTTAGAACCGATGCTCGTTGTTTTATTTTTACTATTTAGAAGACTTGGATCTTTTCTTAGTTTGCACTTAAGTTAACTCCATCCTCCTGTTACCTGTGCGGTTCACGTGGCAACATGTTAAAAAGCATCCTTTGACAACCATGCTTTCTTATTAAGACCATACTGTTTTTGGTCCGGTGACCTATAATTGACATATTTTAGACAAAAATCTGAATACTGGGGAAATATTCACAGTTTTTGCAGTGTTTTATTTATATCCAATCCATATGTAACTCTAACTGTTTCTATACATTTTGTTTTGCAATCAAAAGTTACATCGATTAAACATTGCCATCACAACGCCATCAACTGTATGCTTTTGGCATCCTCAGGTGATGTATTGCCTAGTACATGAACTGACACCTGTGTGCAAAGCTGTATGGCTTTGGAATGATCTGGGTAAATTTACAGAGCAAAAAATCTTGATTTTATTTGCATCCGTTCATGTCATTGGTTGAAATTAAGTGTGTACCAACATTAATGTTCTGTGTTATATTTGTAACACTATTAATACTTAACCCTAATCTTTATTTTGTCTAGGCAAAAGTGGTTGCCACTGACGATGACCTTCAAGTGACCTATGAGACAACAGTCAAATTTGATGAAGATCTGCCAGAGTTCAGGTTTCTACTTCTTAATCCTTCCAACCTTGCTTTGTGTACAGTGTGAACAAATTAAAACACACCAAATCTTTTTAGGCTAATAATGGATAAATATTTACTCATTTCAGTCAATGAAACCTATAAAAATCATTTAATTTCCACACAGGAAAATATTAAGTCAGATTGTGGGTGAAACTCTTATATTTTCCAATTTGATTTTTAAGAATGACCAAACTTTTAATTCTTGTTATGCGTGTTGGAAATTGGATATTGAAGATAGATTGGATTTTTAATTTGCATTTTGAATACGGAAAATTGAACTGACTGAATGTACCATTATTGAGATTGTTTAATGATCTCACATAATGTGGAATTGTCGTGAGGACTTGACAGGGACCTCAGAGGTTTCACGCTCCACTGCCTTATCTACACTATTTTGAAAAGGCATTGTACAATCACACGTTGTGGGTCATAAAAACGATAATGATACCTGAAGCTGACGCAGCGAGTAGAACTACTCTCGTTTATAACATTAGTGTAGACTCACAGTAGAACTGTGGTTTTTCTATTGAGCCCAGACCGTCCGGAGTTGCACCATGTACCGAATCCGGAGGGTCTGTCACGACGATTTAGCATTATGTTTTCTTAAATCTAATTTTAAGACCATGTTCAGCGCAGGTCACAAATTTAGGCCAATCAGTTGGAAAAGGGATAGCAACAAGTCATTAACTGGATGGATATCTATAGCAGACTACACAGCAGACTGCACAGTCATTTGAAGAGCCAATTTCACTTAACAGCATTCTCTGGTCTGATAACATCTAGCTCCTTTTGTTAACTGCCAAGCACAGTCTTCTGTCTGGTTTGACAACATGCAAAACAATTATCTACTAGGCTTATTACAGATCACCTGTGAACACACTCAAACCCAGAGCGAATGGGTACATTCGTAAAGAATAGGTTGTTGTAACTTTGGTTGTATGAGAGTGATTTTGGCGATTTAAAAGCTAAACATGAACAGCATTTGACGAGGAATAGGCCTTTTGCGAGTTTATAACAATAACGCGAGATTACGTGAGACTTAACTGTGACGTCACGGGAAGTGGGGCAAAAGCTTGTCGTTTGGCTCATTTGCTCAATACGTTAGCAGAGTGTGTTCTGTTATTTTCTTCCACTTTTTGGCCGTTAAGTTCGAAAAATACCAAACAAGCATTGCTGTTATGGCAAATGAAATTCAGATTCGCACTACAATACGTTCTATCGCGTTTTGTACTAATTTCGTTTCGTGTATTTTAAACGGGCGATAGGCGAAATCCGCTCACTGATTAAGTTTTCACCACATCAAAAATACATTCCACATCTAAAATTGTCACCTAAAAAGACGCTTACTTTCTCCAGTGGTCCTTTCTGCTTCTAAACATATCTTCGATGAAGCATAGCTACGGGAATTCAGGTGACTTTGGCGAAGACTTCCAACTCCACATTATGGTTACTGTTAACTTCAACCGCGCGCGCGATAACCGCAAAGTAGTTCAACTGGTCAGGTGAGTATGAGGCAAAGGCTAGCGCGAGATTGAGTGAAGCGCGAGACCTGGCGCGTGACACTTGCAAACTAACATGAGAACATATCAAGTGAATTTGTAAGATTTGTTTTCCTTGGACTTATTGTTCGTGATTTCACGTAACTTCCTCAAAATGGCGCACTGTGAGAGAAACTTGAGCGAACCGCGAGGTTTTCATGGATAGGTTNTTGGAAAAGGGATAGCAACAAGTCATTAACTGGATGGATATCTATAGCAGACTACACAGCAGACTGCACAGTCATTTGAAGAGCCAATTTCACTTAACAGCATTCTCTGGTCTGATAACATCTAGCTCCTTTTGTTAACTGCCAAGCACAGTCTTCTGTCTGGTTTGACAACATGCAAAACAATTATCTACTAGGCTTATTACAGATCACCTGTGAACACACTCAAACCCAGAGCGAATGGGTACATTCGTAAAGAATAGGTTGTTGTAACTTTGGTTGTATGAGAGTGATTTTGGCGATTTAAAAGCTAAACATGAACAGCATTTGACGAGGAATTCAGAAATGCTATTGGTTTATGTTCAAATATGTTATAACTTAACTTTTATTCTTAACAGCACAGCCCAGTCAGGCTAGATATGATCTTACTGGAGATTAGAGCAATTATCGAACAAAAGAGCTGGCCCTCCAACCATAAGGGCCAGAATGGAGTTAATCAGTTGTGCAAGGTATTGACTACAGGGGTCATATTCCCAACTTATTGTTGGGCTATAGATTGGAACAAGTTGGGATCAATAGGAAAAGGCTGTAATGAGACCAGCCCTCAGTATCCCATCACTTAGTGGCCACCCCTTAGTTGACCGACCCTTACTAGTCCCACCATTAATAGGCCAGAGCTTCAGTACTAGGCCTGCCCTAAGTAGACACTCCAATAGTAGACATGTCTTTAGTAGGCCACCTCTTAGTAGACCAGACCTTATTAGGCCAGCTTTAGTAGACCCATTCTTATTTGACCAGCTTTTAATTGACCAGCCCTCAGTTAAGGCCAGTCCTAAGTAGACCATCCTTACTAGACCAGCCTAGCTGTAAAACACAATACATAATGAATTGGTTACCGAGTGGGAATAACCGTAAATACAATTTCAAGATTATTCCACCTGCTATCCATATTTAATTGTAATACAGCTCACTTTCATGCAATAGACCAGCCCTCAATAGGCCAGCGCTCAGTAGACACGCCCTCAATAAACCAGCCCTTAGTAAGCTAGGCCAGCCCTCAAAAGGCCAGCCCTTAGTACACATGCCCTGAATAGGCCAGGCAGCACTAAGCTATCCACATGTGATTGTTTAACGATATTCTTTCTTCATAAATTATTTGCTATGACGTGATTTTAAAATCTTGACTATTAATCAAGTTTTTGTTTCAAGTTTTTATCGCCAACTTATTTACAAGTCATATATCAATCTAAAGATGCAACTACATATTAAGGAGGTGGTAACCGAATGGGGATAATGATAAATAAAACTGCATTTCACCTACTATCCAATAACCCTTTCCGTGCACACTTCAGAAAACATCTGTTTTTGTGTCACATCTTGAGGACCCTCTTAGAAAGCAGTGCTGACCCTGAAGAGGCCACCCTCATTTTAAATATTAAAAAAGTGTTTTTATTTTTACACAGTTTGGATATGCAGTGAAATGTTTTATTACTAGTGCAAGAATGGAATTATGCCTCAGCACATGGTGATGATTTACAGGTTATCGTCATTCACATTTTCTATATATGCAGTGCAAAAATGATCCGCCTCAGAAAGTCTGTCGAGAGAGAGAGAAACACTTTCATTTTTAAATTTACATAAAATTTATTTATATTAATACAATGATTAAAAATTCGATTTCAATTAGGAGGCCTTCTAAAGGTTATTGATCGCTAATAAGAAGGTTCCCTGTACAAAATAAATAAATGGAAATGTAAAAATCAGTAGGAATAGATGAGGAAGCCATATATATAACATACTTTGAAAGTGAATTAGCGCCAGGAACCAAGAAGTGGACTAGCACAGCTCAGGAGATTTGGGGAATACAATTAGGTACTGTTACATATGAAGCAATTGGAAATATGACAAACTGGATCGTAGTTGCTAATGATAAAATTGGTTAAGAACCTGAAGAATGGTTGCAAAGAATGTGTTTTTATTATATTTAGAGCAGAGACTGGTATTTCGTTGTTGTTTATTAGTCGAGGAATTTCAAATCTCATGATGACAATTTGTTGGACGATGGAATTAAAATTTTGGGTTGTATTGTTTGAATAGCAATTGATTCAGGTATCTAGGAGTTTTAATGTGTCTGGTTGGTTATATTGGAAGGGTTTACTAAAGAAGTGTCGTGCATTCAACAAATTCTGTATAAAAGAAGTTGTTAGTGTAAAAATACTTAGGGAGCTCATTATTGAGGAATTTGTAGTAAAATTTTGCAGTTGAGATTTTAAAGATGTCTTGAAGTAGAGGGAGGAATTTGAAATATTTCGAAAGGTTCTCTTCTGGGTGGTCTGGAGTTTCCTTAAGTGTTGCCGAAACCCCAAGTTGCAATGCCATAGTTTAAATGTGGAGGACAAGTGAATTATGTATTAACTTGAGAGGAAGATAAGATTTCAATTTATGAATGGGTCCGCCGAGATTGTTAAGTTTGTTTGAGATGAGGTTTAGGTGGGGGGGACCATGAGAGGTTTTTGTCAATGGTAATACCAAGGAAAGGAAAACTGTTCACATGACATATGGTTTTGCTATTTATATAAATGGTGGGAACAATACATTTTTCAATTTTCTTTTGGGGGTAATGGAAGATCATAAATTTACTTTTTGATGTGTTAATTGAAAGTTTGTTCACAGAAAACCAGTCTGAAATAGATTTAAGATTGTTGTTGATGGTGGTTGATTGTTGTAAAGTGTTTTGGGAAGATTCAGTCAGTTTGTAAAGTGTGACGAGGCAAGTGTCGTCAGCATAAAGAAGTGTGTCCATGGGAGAAGAAAACAAAAGATCATTTATGTAAATTAAGAAGAGAAGTGGGTCAAGGGCAGAGCCTTGGGGAACTCCATTAGATATTGGTAACCAACTGGAAGTTGTATCTCTTAGTGAAACATATTGGGTGTGGTTTGAGAGATAATTTATAAACAGTGTATATTCAACTCCAGTAATACCATAGTGATTTATCTTTTGCTAGAGTATTTGGTGGTCTATTGTGTCAAAAGCTTTATAGAGATTGAGAAAGATGACCAGGGGATTCATGTCATTATCAAGATGGGAACAAATGCGTTCTAAAAGTTCTGTAGAGTGACATTTCCTGAAACCATATTGATGTTTATTAAGAATATCATTTTCATTTCGGAAAGTTGAAAGTTGAGTATGGATAATTTTTTCTATAATTTTTGAGATTGTTGGGAGAATAGAAATGGGTCTATAACTGCCTGGGTGCTTTGGGTCCAAACCATGTTATTAAAATACTGGGATTACTTTAGCAATCTTGAGAGCATCTTGAAATATACCAGTGTGCAAGCACTGGTTGATGATGGTCGTGAGAGGTTCAATTATAAAAGGACTGCTTATTTTGATAATTTAAATGATAAATTGTAATGACCAGTACTATGATTTGCGTCCATGTCTCTAATAATATCTAGTACATGTTCATTATGAATTAGTTTGAAAGAGAACTTAAATTTCTTTGGCGTGGGAAGATAGTCTTTGAAATTCTTCTTTTGTATCATAGTTATTGATTTAGAAAGGTATGGGCCAATTTGATTAAAGTAGGTGTTGAATAAACTTGCCATTTCGGGTAGGTCACTTGTTTTAGTGTTTTTTGAACGTAAGAGACATTCTGGGGTATCATTTTTTTTTGTTCGAACACTGTTGTTCATAACTGTCTTTATTGTATCCCATGTTTTATTTATGTCAGACTTCCCTTTTTCAAATGTGTCATAATAGTAAGATTGCTTGGCGGAATCAATAGCTATTTTGAGAATCTTATTGTCTGTTGTGGCATGTAGTGCAGGATTGTGTGTTGCGAGGGGTTGCCTTGGTTTGTTTGTACAGTTTATCTCGGTAACGAATGGAAATTAAAATGCCGGGTGTAATCCACGAGTGAAGCGCGTGTTTGTGTTTATTATATCTAACATTTTTTTACCAAAGTGTTTTTTCGTGAGACATGTCAAAGCATCACTGAGTATTGCGTAGTTGTGATTCAGGTCACAATCTAAGCTGTGGTCTAGCGTTTCCATGATATTGCAGTTTCGCAAGCTGTTGAGAAAGTGAGTTTTTCTTTGCGGTGTGTAAGAATATTTTGAGACGAAAGTAGGGTGTTTAGGGTGGAATTTTTATTGTTTTTGAAGCAATGAAGATAGGACAATGGTCTGAAATCAAAGATAGAAGAATACTAGAGTGTGTATGTATGTGACCGTATGATGTTGATGTAAAGAAGTTATCTAATAAAGTTGCTGAGGTGGGGCTGAGCAGTGTTCTCCACAACTGAAAATCCAAACTCGACGCTCGGACAAAATGGGACACAATATGGCGGACAGTTGAAATTTCGTTTTAACCCAAATTAAAGATTTTTTTACTGCACCTTTACCGGGCAGTCCTTGCTTGCATTCATTGAAAAAAATGAGACAAGTATCTTTAAAAACAATTTATTTACATCTCACTTTATTTACAATGTCTACAAAAATCACTTTACAAATCAATATTTACAACGTAATACGCCTATTTCTTAGTGAGTTCCATTTTTCTACGGCAGCATCGAAGTTGAAGGCTCCTGCATCCTTCCCGTGCAAAGACACAGTTACTAAGCTACGCAGAACCTTGTTACTCAAGCGATTGCGGGCACAGATTTTAATTCTTCTCAAGCAACTAAAGCCTCTTTCACAATCTGTAAAAGAAAATAAAAGATTCTTTTCTATCAAATTACCAAATGCAAAAGAAGTTGTAATTTCTGTGATGATAATTACTAATACACTTTCAGATCAAAGGATACTTCAATTTTGTATTTACCTGCTGTAGATGATGGAATGATTCTTCCAATCTTCGATATTTTGCTGAGATTGGGCATGACGTGCTGTAGTTGGGAAATTTTTTTCAATGACTCTGACAGTGGAATATCTCCCCATTTGATGATCAGGCCTTTCAGAGTTTGGTATTCCTGTTGTGCATCATCTTTGTTCACTATTGTCTCAAAGTGATCTGTGAGCTCCTATAAATTAAATTAAATACGGGATAAATTACAATCAAAGAAAAAATAAGTTTGTTTTTGGATTTCTCCCAAGTACAAATGGTAAATCTGTAATTACGTTTCAAAAATGAACCAAGTCAACAGTGAACTGCTTGATTTTTTGTGTTGTATTACAATAAAAACAGTTTATAGTGTTAGAACTAATAAGTGTTTGCACTGAAAATATAAAACTCAGCTTTACCTCTAATTCTTCAAGACCATGGTCAGCTAGGAAGTTGATGTTGCAGGTAGGTAAATCTCTGTAGCCGAAAATCAAATACTTTTGAAGAAGTCCAACCTGTGGAAAACGTTTCCGAATTTGTGCCGAAACTGCACATATGAATTTGTGGTATACCTGTAAAATAAAAATTGTTGAAATTACGGTATGTTCAAAGTACGTTTGTCGTGTGGAGATTGAATTGACCATTGAAAATTGATTTGACACTCACATTCTTCTTGTGATCTTCTAGGTCGCTCTCCTTGTAGCTCACATTGAACCCATCGGCTATCATTTCATCAAGCGTTAATTTCACTTGTGCATAGGGTTCACCTGGCACAGTCATTCTAGCATCTAAGATGTCCAGGCAATTTTTTACAAGTAATCCCACATCACTGTATTGAAGGGCGCTGGCCTGTAAACAATAATCAGTCGTCTTTAATGTTATCTTTCATCTCGGAATAAAGAACAGGGAAAACAATGTTTTTGTACAATTTGTTCACTCGTATAAAGCATTACTGTTCATTTTTAGCTACATTTCGCAGTATTTTTGTAGACTTAGTCTGTAAGGCATACCTGGAAACATTTAGACAACATTGCTAAGTTCGGCAGAAGGTCACACATGGCGTGTAATGTCGCAACAAATTTCCACGATTCTACGAATACATTCAAGCCAGCAGCTTGAGGCTCATGACGTTCTTCAGCTTCCCGTTGAAGGCTCACTATTACAGATGGCAGGATTTCTTTTAGAGTCGCACAAGCCGCATCATGACTAAGCCATCGTACGTGCTTGGCTTGCTTGGGCTTCAGCTTCTTCACGTTGAGAGCATCCTGAAATAGTTAAAAGTCGGGATAAACAGTTGAAAGCAAATTTCTAGTAGATAAAACAATGGGAAAATAATAAGGTAAAGAAGTAAAACCTGGATAATGTGGCTGTAGTTGGACTCAGCTTATTCATAAGATGAGCAATGAAGCTCGCCTTTTAGTTTATTTTATTTTATCTTCACTGAATACAAGACGATTGGTTCAACAACTTGGAAGTACAGTGACTATTAAAACATTTTCACAGCCGCACTTGCCTCATGGTGATGTTTAAAGTATTTTCCATGAAGATGAACAAACCTGAATTTGTTTTAGAGCTGCCAGTCGCACCGGGCTATACTCGTAAAATCTGAATAAGTGGTCAACAGTGGCATTGAATCGTTTGAGATACGGAATGTCATTTGCTGCCTGTCCACTTGCAAGAGCCAATCTGTGTGCCACACAGTTGTTGGCGATAAGAATTGGTGATACCTGAAGACACAAAAATTATGAATAACAGTCATTGAGGTTTATACATAGATGACATAATATTTTTTATTTATATATTCACTGTAACTAAGAATGTCTACATTTGAATTTATCATGTTACATGTTTGTTGCTCCGGAATAGATAATTCCCACATAATTATTTTAGATATGAGTAACAATACTCAAAATAAATTGCAAGTTTTTGTCACTCCAGTAAAGGCTCTGTTAACATCTGTACATCACCTCTTTCAGCTTGGTGGCAACACCATTCCTGCATCCTACCATGACGCTCGCACCGTTACTTCCGAAGCCAACCAGTTTTCCTGCCAACTCGACATCAATTTCTTCAAAAAGCTTAATTATAGCAGTTGTAATAGTATTGGCAGTTCCATCAGCAACCTGAAATTATAAGAAACTGTTGCAAGTACATGAGCATTTACTGGGAAACAAGTCGATTTTGACAAGTCAATTATTTCATATGTAGTTGAGCTGAACTGTTCTTAAAGGTGGTGCAACTCACTTCCACAATATCCAGGAACATCACCACCGGCTCATTTTCCTTTAGATATTTAACGTAAATTATCAGCTGTTTGGTGACGGAGACATCAGTGGTTTCATCAACTAGTATACTTAAAAAGTCACTGGTATGCAGGTCGCTGATTATTTCATCTCTCACCACAGAACCTGTAATAGAAGAATGAAGTAACCAATCAAAAACCTGGACTCAAATGAGTAAAAGTTACGAATGCAACATGTTCTCTTTATTTAGTAATACTTTAGTCACCTTTGATATTGTTACCACAACAAGGTTTAGGTATACTACATGCCGGATAAAAACACAAGCCGGATGGTTAAAAGGGTAATTCTAAGTATCTCCCAACTAAACAAAGTACTTAGACGTGTAGGGTATGTAATTGAAGGTCCTAAATTGTGGTTTGTCGTAAAATCCAGGACTTGTGTCTTTAGGAGGAAATCTGTTGGAATTTGGAATCATGTTGGGTCACGGTGTCAAAAAACAAGTTTCGCTTTATAGCATATATAAAAAATTCTTGGACTCGAATTGCTCTTTCAAAAGTTTGTGATTTCTGGCCGCTTGGAAAGAGCTGACAGCTGATAATTTCATGAGATGACATGAAATTTTATGAGCAGTTTGGTCTGATGAAATGATGAGTTTGGTCTACCCATGCCCTGCGATCACTTCTAAACTGAGTTAGGTTCCAGAGATGACAAATTTTATAACAATGAGTGGCCTATTTCAAAACTTGGTTCTTGACAGAAAGCATGTCTGTTTTAACTTTTACACCAGCAGGTATACTCTACATTAGTGAAAGAGAAACTGAGTTGTTTGGTCGAAGTCTGTTAGACGACTCATATCTTCCCAGTCAGTGATACATTCGTGACTTGTGTTTTAGATTTAATATCAAAATTACAGTGTTGTTACAGGACAAAAGGTGGCGTCCACATTCATGCAGATAACCAGACCGTGACTGCACCTACATTGATGTGGGTAAAGGTAACTATCTTACCAGTTCTATTCACTTCTGTTCTGAAAACTAAAAGAAATTTGGAGTTTAGCTGTCTCTAAAGCAACTTTGTTCTGGACAATCTTCATTAAATTGTTTCAGCCTTGCAATGAAGTTTTATATGTAACGAAGACTGACTTAATTAGGGAGATTTCATCTATGATGCTGCATGCTGTTGTTTTTTAAGTGCAATATGGGATGAGTCTTTTCTCATAAACGTATTGTGACATCTCAGCTACAGTTGCACTTGAGGTTGCCATAATAAAAGGATGAGTCTATTGGAACATGCATTTTGGTGTGAGTGTGACTAAAGAACAATCATATGAGAACAAAAAACTGAACTGAGGAATAACATGAATACAAAGGTTTTAGCAAATCTGTTCATGCAGTGAACATCCCCTTTAAATGAGATAAGGATCGATTTGGAGAAATCTTTTGAATTTCTTCAATGTCACATGGTCAGCCCGATGGTACTATCCACATTGCAGTCTCTCTAGGGGATACCGTGAATACGGTAAATTCGCTTACAAGGAAAACACGCTTTTCTATATGCGGGAGTTTTCACCACTTGTTCGTCATCCATGTTCTGAGCTGCTTTCACCAGGGTCAAAGAGAGCGCGGCACCAGCGTTGGACACAGTTGTGATGACCGCTTTGTTCAGTGCTAGCAAGTCCCAATTAGGACTAAATAACAGTGTTGTAAACTAAATTTTTAGTAAACATCTCTGCCAGTACATACTGGTTCATTTTCAAAATGAATAAACCACTAATTTCCGCTAAAAATAAACATTGCAATGCTATTCAGGTGGAAAATAACAACAATGTGATTTTGATTTTTAAATATCGATGAACAAATAAGCTAAAAACTGCAAACATTAGTTATGGATTGAACATAAACAACCATAGTGCATATTAATATACTTGAAGGATTTACAAAGTAATGCTGATCATAATTAACACCATCACATGGTTTATTCTTATAGGATACAACGAAACTAAATTACAACAACATTACCTAGCATTCTCCTGAAGTGTAAAAATCAAGAAATTTCCATTATCACGATCTAATCTAGAATCACGTTCCATTAAACTTGTCATGCACGCCTTTTGTGTTGGTACACAAAACTGTGGTTTTATTGTGATATTTGAAATGAGGGTGACCTCTTCAGTAATAGCACTGCTTTCCAAGAGAGCCCTCAACAACAAAAACAGTAATATAATACAATGAAATAAAACAACAATTAAATATACGTGAAAAAGATACAAATAATAAAACAGGTTGAGAATTAAGACAATAAATAAATGACAAACAATGGTGAAAATTTAACTAAGAGAGATGAAATGACTCTAAACGGCAGTGAGAGTATTTATGACAAGGAGAAAAAAATGACACGATTAAGACAGGTAGCGTATAAAATGGTTAGGTAAATTACAGCCACTTTTTAATATTAAGTTTAAAAGTATTTATCGAATTGGACCGTTTAATTTCTGGGCTAATACGATTCCTTGTTGTTGCAGCAGCATAGATAAAAGATTTCTTGCCAGTCTCGGTTTTAATTTTTTTAGGAGAAACATTTCAAGCGACAGAAGAATGATGTGTAGAATATACAGCTTGACTGCTATTGAATTTTCGGCTGAGATATGCTGGAGCCAAGCCATTGATCAGGCAGAGAAATATTTATTTCTTTGTTTTACTTTCATAAATCCCAGCTTGGAATACAAGTCATCGACCCTGGTGTCCCTAATTCTAGTACCCAGGAGCCCTGGCGGCTCTATTTCGGATTACTTGTACTTTCACAAAGGAATCAACAGGTGAAAGTTAAGTCTAATTTCTCTGAAAGTCAACCATTTTTCTTCATTCAAGTTTTGTTGTTGAAAGTATTTCATACAAAACACATCAGTTTTGCTTCATGACATTTGTTGAAAGTCTGTTTGCAAATAGTACTTTTAAATATCGGTTAGCGTCAGGCGCGTTGTTTGCAACATAATTGCTGGATTACGTGAGCTTATCAGATGAAAGCAGACAATGTGATGGATTTGATGTCGTATTCTGCACTACCTCTGACCATGTCAGTTATTTTTTAGTCTTCTTTTTTGCCGCCTGCTTTCTGTATCTGCTAAACTAGGATTGTTTTGTGAAACTTGGCAGATGTGCACAGTGAGCATGACTGGCATGGATGTTTAGGTTGGTCTTACTTCTGTGGTGCTCCTTAATGACTTTAATTTTGCATCTGCGACTGTATAACTACAAAACTTGCAAGATCACAATCTGCCAATTCTATTCTTACTCCTATAAACTTGACATCAGATGGATGGATTCGGCTTCTGCTGTGCCTACTAATGGCATTTTTTTGAGTTCCTTGGTGGATTTCCATTAAGTTGACAAAGTTTTGAAATAGAGAGACAGCGATGCTTTTCTAATTTCAGACGGGTTTGACGTATTCTGTGCCATGTGATGGCCCTTTTTATAGTGAAAACACCTTTAGAAGCACAAGCGTTAGCGTTGCAGCCTAATGGGCAGATTTCAACATTCTGCGTTGCTCTTGTTAGTTACTTTGTAATATTTAAAGTGTACCAAATCAAAACTGTACTTTTGACGTTTCTGGCCGTACCTATGCAAATTCCAGAGAAAATTAATTAAGGTGTAATAACAACCATCACTGATGAAAAAGTAGTGCTGGCCATTATCTTTCCGATTTGTTAGCTTAGATTAACTTGATGACAAAGAATAATTATAGGCATTATAAAAGTTTTGTGAAGGCAAATGGAATCCCAGTGATGACCAGTGTAAACCAGAAATTCTCCACATGAGGCTAGTCATCAATAGAGTGACTCACTTTTGTCTCATGATGAGGGTAACTACTGTTTCTTATCAGGTCATATCTAATTAGAAGGCTTAAAAGCACCCAGGCTCTAGTTTCCATTTTCTTTTTTCACACTAAAATTTGATGGAAACCATTAAACTTGAATAGAGGAGTAAAACTTTGACTTAATGGGGCTACTTGAATTTTCAAAATTGGTCAATACATGCAAAAGTAATTTGTCAACAAAAACCCAAGCTTTAATCTGTTCGTTGGAAAGTAGTTTCCAATACCACTTACCATTTAATTAATATACATATCAGGAACTCACAACATGCTGCAAACATTCCTTTAAACAAAATAAGGATCTATTTGGAAAAATCATAGGAATTTCTCCAGTGTCACATGTCAGGGGGGGGGGCATCGAGTTTGCTCCACATTCCATTCTTACTGGGGGGCAACATGTAGTTCTCAATAAAAATACTCTGTTTACAAGGTCATTTAGTGAGGGTAACTTCTGTTTCTTTTCAGACCATACCTAAGTAGAAGGCTTGAAAGCATCCATGCTGTGTTTTTCCATGTTCTTTTTTGGACATGAAAATCAATAGAAACCATAAAATCTTAATGGAGGAGTAAAAATTAGAATATCTTGGTTATTGAATTTTTAAAATTGGTGATAAAATATTGATTTGATCAACAAAAGCCCAGGCTTTGAAATATTCATTGCGAAGTAGTTAAGCCCCTTTGCTTATCAGCTAATGATATGCATCACTAACTCGCGATATAAGCTGTGTCTGAAAGAATGTGGATAAAATTAGTTGTATCGAAGGCCAAGTTCACCATGAACTGTGCCCAAAAGAATTTGAATAAAACCAGTTGTGATAAGGAATCTTGTTTAATTAAAGAGCAGTTCAGGATATTATGTGTGGAAGACTTTAGGCTTGTGCCATACAACCACACTAAAAAGCCAAGCCTACGTTCTGTAGACCCCAGAAACTTACGAAAATGCAAAAGTAATGCATGACTTCACGAGATATTGCCATGCATTGCAAGTAAAGCACATGACACTGACCAGGTTTATACGTGTCTCCAAGGTTTCAGTGATGCCAGCTTATAGGCATGCATTTAAAAAATGGCCATCAGCACCGTTAGCGAGTATGTTTTGGTGTAAATGAAGTGTTTCCAGGTGGTGGGCATACTGTTACTTTGGCTTGTACTACGCTGATTGTTTACAGGCGATGGACATGCTGTTAGATAAGATGAAAGATGACAAGTTCGATTTCTCCAGAGTCATTGCTCTCTCGGGGACAGCTCAGGTATTTAGTTCAAATTAAAATCTATGACTGTTTGTTGATTTTAGTGATTATTTGATCTTCCATCAAGTGTAATGGGAAGGGTGTCAGATTTCTGAAATTTTAATTCTGGACTGAATGTTAGATGATAGTCGTTTGGGCACAATTTCTCACTTTATACAAAAAGTTATCACATTGTAGATTTATTTTATGTTTGGTGAGCATTTAGACTGCCTGCTGTTGCGTTGTTAGAGTGCTAAGTAAAGCCAGGAGTCATGTCTGTTGTACTGAGACATGGTTTATGAACATATCTTTTTCAGTCTGGCGCCTCACTGAAAAACATATATTTATACACATTATGGAGATCATGGGTAAGATGCCCATTACTAAGTCTGATTGGATCTCTGTGTTTGACCAGTGGTCCCAGTGGCTCAGTGCTTAGGGCGTCTGCACGGTTAGCAGAAGGTCCTGGGTTCGAGTCCCGATCAGGAGCAGAAATCGTTTTGGACTTATGTTCATTAGGTCACGTCATGTGACCAAAACGATGGCGGGTAGAACAGGATAACCTATTTCCAACAAGAACAGTTTAGTTTCTCTGTCTCAACATTATGTTGTTTTTCAACTTGTTGTCTTGTCATTCCCTTGTTGACTACATATTAACAAATTCTTTAAAAACAGTTTCCGATGCAAGACAAGAATAATGTCACTGAGAGTGACTGAGATGCAAGCTTTTAGCCCATGTTTTTGAATATTAGTAACTGATAGAAAGTTCAAATCGTTTAAGTACTCAGTCAAACGTTTGATGTCATCACTTCAAAGCAACTTACATGCTATATAGTTTAATGTGCTTGATGTCATTCCACAAGAGCACCAAAAGGTAGACTCAAGGGTCACCGCCTCACATTGTGTTCATACATCCTGGTGAGATATGTTCAAAATAATAATAATTGAAATTTTGTGGGCCATTATTTTTTAAGTTTGAGTATCATGGTATTTGGACCCAAAATAACCCTTTTTTCGTTCAAAAAGGTTCAGTTTGTGAAGTTATTTAAAAACGGTGTTCCTGCATTCTTAGAAGAACAAGCACTGATATGTGGTACACTCACCAGTGTTTATAAGGAATTCTCTAATATTATTTGGTATCAGGTTGTCTGAAAATATTTTGCTGTATCAACAACAATTAACATGTGTGTATTGTTTTGTTTCAGCAACATGGCAGTGTATTTTGGAAGAGTGGAGCTGGGAAGAAGCTTTCATGTTTAAACCCCACCTATTCCCTATTTCATCAGCTAAAGGTATTCCTAACCTGTTTGACATCATACACAAATTAACCAATGACAATAACAAGACTTAATTAAGGTGGAATCTTGTTGCTGGCAAAAGCACATATTACAAAATTGTGGAAGCCATTCATTTCACACTTTTGCTGGATGTTGCAATCATTCAGCTTGGGACATTGGAAGGAACATGCTGGACCTACACTGCACTGTTTTCATGAACTAGAGTAGGTATTCCATACTTGACTGGTTGAGTACTAATTGCCACAAAATATTGTTTAATAAGGACATAATGACAAACCTCTCTACAGTATGCAAAAATGTATCCGTACGGCTTGTACGTTGCTAGTACTTCAGACACATTTGACTACTACTGTGCCCCATGGTGGTAGTTTTAGTTGCTTACATTTTAACTTTGTCTCTGTATTTTCGGAGCTCATCAAAGGATTTTTGTGAAATTTCTTTGGCAGATAGCATTCTATTAAGGAGATGACGATAGTCTTCCATTCTGTATGAATTTGAGGTATTTTTGTATCACTTAGTGGCTGTTTTTATTTTTTCTGTGCCTTTTTTGTTCCTGACAAGAAGACATTGATTTGTGGACAGATTTGCCAACTATGATGCTTCCTGGTAGCTATGTTTGTTTTTATTTTGCTTCCTCGGCTGTATCTCCTTACTTCTTTGAAGGATCTTTTTTGCAAGATTTAGTCGTATTTTAATGATAGACATGACTACTGGTACATAACACTTTTGGATGGATTTGACTAACGCTCTACCCTCTGAGTGGCAATCTTAGTTTTTATGTTTTTATCTATATTTTAGCACAGCGTCCTTTGACAGTTTTTATTGAAATGTGGTAAACAAGTTTCTGTTATGGTGGTGATAGCATCTATCTATTTTGAGATTGATTTGATGTATTCCTTCGCCACCTATTGTCCATTTTTTGACACTTATAAACACGCCTAAAGGCACATTGTTTGCGTTGCTGTTGTGGGCACATTTCAATGCTCTGCGTTTCTCTTGGTTTATGCTTTTAGAATATTCACCAGTATGTACAGGCAGATATGTTTACTATAGTTTATGGCTGGGTAATTACACTTAATTGGGTGTTGCGGGCACTTTACAATGAGATCATCACAATCGTGTCCTTTAGCACTGCCCTCTCTTTGATCCTGGTGAAAGCTGCTCAGAACAAGGCTGAAGGAGCAGCGATGAAAATTATTCACAGCATGTGTCTGTCTCTGACATTTACCTCCCTATCCACAAACAGATGTCAGTTTTCCTTGTGAGCAATTCATGTCTGTCCTTTATATTCAGGCTGTTCTATTATAACGCCCCCTAGTGGCAATTATAATGTTTTGCATCTGCCTCAATGTCCAGCACTACAATGTTTGGCACTACACACGCTTCTTATCAAGTAGGGAAGCATTAAAGTAAGTCACACTTTGTGTGAAAGATAAGTAGGAGCATGCCACCCAAAAAACAACCTAATTTGTATCAATTTAGATCGAGTGGTGCTACTCCATAACGACACGTACGGTTGCGTTACCTGACACCTGACAGCAGACGGAGGTGTTGAAATTATCCAATGACGTCATCGGTTTCACACGCAGTTTGTTCAGCGGTTCACAACACGGGTTACTGGTGTCAGCTTATCGCTTGAAGTCATCGTTTAACACCAATGAATCATTAAACTTCGATGCAAAACCCTTAAAAATACATCGAGTTCTTATAAAAACGTGTTGTTTTATTTCGCTCTTACGTATTGATTGGTATTTGGACACATCGTAGCCTACAAAGTTCGGCAGGCCAATAAGGTCCGTAGCAGGAGTTTGGGGTCTCAGTGTTCAGAGATAATTTCGAAGTATTTTCCGTGATATACAGACATGAGAACCTAGATCTGTGTTGTTTAGACTTGTGATTTTTTATTTCTAAACACGAAACGCTTGTTATCCTGGCCAGTGGCTCGGAGCCCGATCAGGCCCGTCGCGGCCGGCCGGATTGTTATCCCGACCAGTGGCTCGGAAACTGATAAGACATCACGAACATAAACCAGCCAAAGTTCAGTGGAAACTAAACTTCCAGTCAAGAAAATACTATACTAGTGAGCCAAAGTAATGTGCACCTGATTATGTTGGTGAATTAGCCACGAAACTGTAAATCTACTTACTCGTCGGGGGCTGCGAATTCAGGTTCCGCTTTGGCCACAGCACCGTCAGGGCAGAAGTTGTACGCTGACAATCATTATTTGAGTAATGTAAAAGGAAATAAAGATTCCCCTAACACCTGGCCGTGGGATGGAAATNATATGACAGATACTGGTGTTTGTCAGTTTCTTTACAGAATAAGTCAGTTTCTAGTTTATCATTATTAAGAGTGACAGTTACATCTAAAAATGAGACTTTATTTTGAGAAATGTCATGAGTGAACTTTATAGTAGGGTGAAATTTGTTAATATTTTCTAAAAATACATCTAATTTTTGTGGACCATGGGTCCATATCATAAAAATGTCATCAATGTATCTTAGCCAGAGAAGGGGTTTTTCAGAGCAGGATTTGATGAAGCTGTTTTCAAGATTTCCCATAAAGAGGTTAGCAAAGGTAGGAGCAACCCTAGTTCCCATGGCTGTGCCTAATATTTGGAGATAGTGATTATTATTAAAGGTAAAATGATTCATGGTAAGTACATGTTCAAGAAGAGAGCGAATAAAAGATGTAGGTACATTAGGATTATTACGTTGACTAAGAAACTTGGTACAGGCTTCTATGCCTTCATGTTGAGGAATATTAGTGTATAAGCTTTTAACATCAAGAGTTACGAGAAGGGCATTTTTAGGTAAATCACTGATGTTTTTAATTATATTAAGAAAATGATTCGTATCTTTAACATATGAAGGAAGGGTGGGGACAAATTGCTGAAGATAGTCGTCGGCAAACTGAGAAATTTTTTCTGTAGGGCAGTTGTTGCTGGCTATAATTGGGCGCCCAGGATTACCTTCTTTGTGGATTTTTGGAAGGAGATAAAAGCGACTAGGTTGAGCATCATTAGGAATGAGGTAGTTTTTGGTGTCTTTGTCAATGTGACCTAAATGGAAAGCATTAGTTATAAGGCTGATATGTTTTGTGTTGGGGTTATTATCTAAAAGTTTGTAGTATGCTGTGTCATTAAGTTGTCGGAGGGCCTCGTCAATATATTTCTGCTTGTCCATTATAACAACTGCTGATCCTTTATCAGCTGGTTTAATTATGATTTCTTTGTTTTTAGCGAGATTTGTAAGGGCATCTTTTTCGGACTTAGTAATTATATTAGTAGTTTTGCCTTTTGTAATTCATAACGTCATTAGTAATCGCTTCAATGTAACTTTCGAGGGCATGGTTTTGACTTTTAGGTGGATTCCAATTGCTTTTTTTCTTGAAAGGATTAATTTCTAAAGGGGGGATTCTGGTTTTCATCTTTGGAAGAATTGGCAAAATATGCTGCCAATCTAAGACGTCTAGCGAAAGTGTAAATATCAATTAGTAATTCATCTTTGTCAATATTGGTTTTGGTAGGACAGAAGTTTAGTCCTTCAGAAAGTAGGCTAACCTCACTATCAGTTAAGTTATGGCTAGATAAATTAACTGCGTTTTTTGTTTCGCAGGTTATAGTTTTCCTAATGATTTGTCTACGGAACCTTCTGTTACGTTTGACTTTTTTATGGTGTCGTTGGTATTGTCTGCAGGACCGTAGATGACGGTGGTAGGCATAGGTCGAGACGAAGTCGTTGTAGATGTCTTAGAGTATTTGTTCTTTCCTTTGTTCTTGTGGCGCCATACTTTTTTCAAATTAGTGTGGCCGTTCTTGGGTGCGTTGAATTGTGCAATGTTGGGATTCCTGTAGAGGCTCAGTCTGTTGGTTGTAAAGATTACTTCATCTGATGTAAATGACGTATATTTTGTTGTAGATTTGTTTTTGCCGTTTGATTTCAAAGTTACTTTAATCCAGTTGTCTTTTTTTAGGTCAAATTTATCTTGAACACCTGCTGAGATAGGTTTTTCTTTTGGAGGAGTTGTTGAGCACCTATCTTCTATTGTTTGAATGAGATAGTTATCTGGAGTGTGTTTGCTGTCCAACAGGTTGAAATGGTTGTTGCGGTGTAGAAGTAATATTGGTTTGCTGTTGATATTCTCTGAGGTGTATTTAATCCAACGTATGTTGTTTCCAATAGTGGTGTTGACGTAGATGTCTTTATGAAAAAGAGTACAAGTTGCGAATATTTCGGCTTGAGTGGCCCACGATTTTATGTTGCCGTTTGTTTTTGCCATGTTTTGTAGATGTTCCTGATGGTCTTCATCCATTAGAATACTGTATTTTGCTAAGTTTGTTTTCAAGTGGTTTACTATTTCTGATCTGATGTGAGCATGATGAATGTCAGTGCCATAGAGGGCTAAACTTATACAACGGAAAAAGCAGTTACCATCAGAAGTAATAATTGTTGTTACGTAGTGAGATCCATTGATTACAGTAGTATATCTTACATGTGAAAGCCTTTCTTTGAGTTTGGAATTTTGTCTTTTCATAAGTTCAGATTCTTGACGGATTTTGAAGTTTTGTAGTTCCTTTTGAGTTTCTTCATTCAGATGTTGGATATAACTGCTTGACAAGTCTTCCTATTGCTGCTGTAGGAGAAAAGTTTCATCAATAATTCATTCAGTAATAAACGTCAACATGGCAACTCGCAATCCCGACTTACTAGGACGAGCTAGAGCTCATGAGTCCCGACTTCGCAGGTGGATCGTTAAGTTTTACAGGCTATCAATTCGAACAGAAATACAGTGATGAAGAAATACTAGAGAGGCACCGTGAACAAGCTCAGACAACAGAACGTATGGAGTTATTTGATAAGCAGGCATTTGTCAGGCACTGTCGACGTCTACAGGCCACAGACACAGAGATGTTTCACGGCCTCATACTTGCTATTTACAGCGTACATTTCATTCTTCACTACCATAAGCCACTTCCTAAGCATTTCGGACTTTCGAGGAAGTAAAAAAAAACGATATACCCGCTTTCCTCGCAGCTGCTTAGTTCGCACAAGTGGGGAAACGATGCACCGCAACATAGCGGCATTCACTCTGCATATGAACCACTGACGTCGCTAGCGTCGTTTCTCACCTTCCTCACAGGTTAACGCGACACCTCTTGGCAAGGTAAAGTCGACCGTATGCGAGGCGGTGTGGATATAGACCGATTAAGACGTCAAAAAAGACTAATTAAATCGGGTGGCATTCGCCTTTAAGTCTGCTACGTAATAGGTTCTAATTCACACTTGTTTAAAGGGCTTGCCAAATAGACACGTGACCGATTTGAGTCACGCTTATGCAACTCCATGGCATCTGAATGTAGTCCAATAGTGACAAGTATTTTGTTTACTGTTGCAGGATGCTTTCTCATTTGCTGACAGCCCAGTGTGGATGGATTCCAGTACTAGTGATCAATGTAAACATCTGGAGGAGGGTGTAGGTGGACCACAGGTATGTAATAACTCAAATACTAACCTTCTTTGACTGTTTGGACACAGTCTGGGGGCTCTAAATGGAGGTACGAGTACAATAGTAAAATTGTGCTAATAGGTTGTCCTTGGTACAAGGGTGTTATGCTGAGACCTACCAGATGTCACCACTTTTCATGCATGCCTGTGATGGTGGAAATTGGGACAGTTGTAAACATGTAATGTTAAGCGCTTCTGACCATGCTTTCTAACATTGGTGTCTGTCCAATCACATTTACAACACACATTCAAGATGTTACACATTCGAGATACAAGGCATGTTCAAGATACAACATGCGTTCAAGCTGAAACACACATTCAAAATACAACACATTCGAGATGCAACAAGCGTTTGAAATACGACTCGCGTTCAAGATAACACACAATCCAGGTACAAGACGCTTTGATGATAAAACACATTCAAGATACAACTCACTCCTGTGTGTTGCTACATTGTGCACGTACACTAGTGTCGTGTGTTCAATCAATTCTGTATACACTAGGCAGCGTACCTTAAATTAGTTCAGTACCCAACCATCAATCTCATGTAGGTAATGTAGCCTAGGCCGGGCTATGCGTAGAGCTTTCCCAAAGGTCATAGGTTCTAATCCCAGAGAACACATTACATCCTAGAGTATGAAGAATCTTGTGAGAATTATTTTTCTCAAATGTTTCTCTATGGAAATTAAATAAAAGGCTAAAATAAATATCAAATTATTAGTAAGACGTGCTGTAGAATTTTAAGGCGTGTCTTTACTTCGAAATTTTATTTTATAGCTTTCTTGTACTTCGAACGCACTTAAACATTGTCATGGAAGTGGTTTGTTCCTGCAAAAAATAGTACAAAAACGTCTACAGTAGGAAAACAAAAAGGAAAACATGATGTATATAAACATGATCCGAATATTAAGTATCAGTCCACGGATCCACCGACCCATACAGCCAAAAAGCGGCAAGGTGGGGGGTAAACCATTCAGAGTGACGTTTGGTCTAATAAATCGCAATAAGGATTAGAGAAACTGGGTGAAGTATGACGCCACGGAGTTTTATGGTTTTGGAGATAGCAGGGTAGCCTTCTGGGGGCCAAAATGCGGCAATTGCTTGGTGCGGAACGAGCCATTTTTGACTACATTCTCCACAGCAGTTTCTGCTTCAAACCGAATCTTTACTGAATATTTTTGACATCTTGTGACAGTTTCATGACTTATATAAACAAAACCGGCACCGACACTAAAATATCGGTTACCATGGTAACACTGGAAGTGGTTCAGTGGAGGTACCTTTCACGCTTGTGAAAAACCAGCAGTGGGTTATACCCTCCTATCTCAGCTGCCCCCACTAGAAAATTGAAAAAATTAACATGGACATGTAGAAGACTCCATGCCCTTGAAATAAAAACAAAAAAAACTTTGTCAGCCCTGCAGGAATTCTTGCAAAAAGGTGTCTGAATTTTGCTATTTCAAACCCCAATTTCGGGTATTTGTCGTGTAAAACCAGTCACTATTATGTTCGCCGTTTATACGTATTTTAATATTTTAAAACTGCCGTATATATATTATTACAGTTAAGAGATATGATTTGATTAAATGTTTTTAATTAATCTTAAGAGCACAAAATGTTGACATTGAATATAAAATTAAACTAGATTTGTTCGTCTAATTGAATACCAAACTAAAGCACGAACATGCGGTAGTTCAATGATGGCTGATTTAACGTGCGGGTTCGCGAATGTATCTGGCCCTGCCAGTCGCATCAAATGTGGCATTTTTTCCAAGCTTCCAGGAGAAAGAACTCTTAAAACGCTTGCTCAATGTACAGGGGATGTAGCGAGACATTTGAGAAGCCTGAAAGTGAGGGGAGGTGATGTAAATGAAGCCGAACTTATCCTCTCTAGAAGTGGCCTATCTACCTCGCCCTCGGCCGTGTTCGATTCTATCTGTCCAAACCATAGATACAATCTCGGCACATATTGGCGTCGCCAAAAACGCTGTGTGCATCCGTTGCACACAGGAAAGGGAAAACCCGACGGGTATGAAGAATGAATGGACCAAATTTGTGAAATCCAAGTTCAACGCCATGCTTCCTGTGGGCTCAGGTAGGAATCCTCTAACTCCAGGTCTCCAGGGTATGACTCTGGGTATAATTTTAGGAGCATGTCATTACAGCATACATATACTTTTATTGAGGCTCTGTTATATCTTATATCTTGGGCTGTATTTCTTAAATCGTGCCTTATTTTGCCCTGAAGTATAATTATGCGATTTGAATTCAGGATTGCTACAAAATGTCAGCTTTTAATTGTATGCAGAGGCGAACTGTTGATCAATGTGTATGACATAACAATACACGATAAAATATGAAGTTCAATAAACTCTTCAAAGCCATAAAAAATATTTTGTATATTTCAAAAAAAAGTTACAATGATATTAAATTGCGATTTTACAAAGAATAAATGAACTAGTTCGTGAATGTTTACAAAAATCGTTGACCAAACAATGGAGGCGTTCTCAAAAAAGTGGAACTGTTGGAGGCCTAATGGCAGTTCACAGTTTTGACCAATCACGAATCGCTGGTGGAAGACAGCCAGAGGTCAAAATGTGGCTTCACTCAAAACTGGAATTGAAAAAAACAGAAAATTCTAACCTGACCCATAGGTCCCACAAATGGGCCTTGTGAGTCAATTTGGACGTGATAACCATGCTGTTTAAAAAAGTACGACTGAAACTCTACTAAAGAACTCTGGCACTGTTTCATACATGCTGAACTTGTAATAGTTCTGTTTCTGTTCACCTCGTATGATTGCCAAGAAGTGGTGTTAGTATTTTGGTTGCTGGATTTTAGGGTGAGCCAAACAAAAATAATCAAAGTGAGTGACGTAAGGGTTTCATAATGTTTATGGAGGATCTTGATTCTTGGGTTTCTAGGTCATACTTGAGCATAGATAGCTATAAAAACAATGGTTTACAAATATCGTATAGTACATATTTTGGAAATCTGTTTTGTTGAAATGGTTAAATTTTTGTGTTCATTGTGAAAGTGAGCTTGTGTGAAATGTATAATAGTGTTGCTCCACTTATGCTTGGAGTCACATCAGGCCTTCTACAGTTCTGTTTCACTTAAATATGTATTTTCATTCTCATATATCGAATGAAGTAAATAACAATGTCATTTGATCATCATCTATGCTAAACAAAATGCTATTGTGTTCAATGACAACTTGTAAATGTGAAAAGAAAAAATCTGAAAATAGGTGATCTTTACACTAATGGCGTACCATGGGGGCTCACATAGTGTTATTCTCCCAACTCCACGTCGCAAGACTCACTAACACGGTTGAGTGATTTACGGCAGATCATTTTCGATACAAAACTCATTCTTAAGAAGGTGTGGCAATTTTCAAAATACTTCATATTCACATCGTTGCTGTTTGTTGCTTTTCTGACTAATTTGACCAAGCAATCACAGAGATAAGGAATTAGCGTGCAAGTTCCACTGTGAAGTTGTGACAAAACCAGAGAGTGTGAAGAATTAAGGAGGGGAAATCTTGTGTTGTTGCATTGGGGATCTGTCTTGCAAGAAGTTGATCCCTGTAGTCAAATAGCTTGAAGACAGCATGACTATGAACATGTAACAAAAGATGTTTTCCAATACAGCTGATTGAAAGTAACTGAATTGAATTTTCAGGGATATGCAGAAGCTGCCAGACGAAGCAGGCTGGCTTAATGGCATCACAGAGTGGGCCATTGGAAACGGAGCTGATGGACACTACATTAACGGTAATTACTTGTAAAAATCACTAACCAATTTCTAAATGGCATGAAATTGGTCAGTTGTTTGAAATCATATTTAAACGTTTATGGAGAAAAATGTAATGCACAACTGGTGCATTTCACATTGAATGCTTACACATCGGTGTTCATAGAACTTAAATCGGTCTAGATATTTTCTATGTGTAGTTTGCCGTATTCCTGTTTTATACTGTTGCCCTACTGTGAAGTACTTCGAAATTCATTTTATTAATGTTTGTAATCAAATCTTAATGAATTATTTGCGATGCCTTCACATTAGCGTGGTATTCATATTTTCTCAGCCAAAATGGCCAGAATAACGTTATTGGTTTATTTTTTCATCAACACAATTTTAGGAATCAGAAATCCTTTGTGCTGATGAAGTGGTTTCTGCTGAAGGAATGGCTTGTGCTGTAGAACCTCAGCCTGGTCCATCAGGCATACAATCTCACCGTGCAACACAGTCTGCAGATTCTGGATCCAGCTCTCCTTCCAGTACAACTGAGATGCCAGCTCCATCAAGTTATCTGTTGCGAAGAGAGGTAATTTTCAATCTGTAGTTTGAAGGATTTTTTTGGGCGATGATTGGTGCTGCTGAGCAAATTTTCACGAGGACATTGGGTGCAGCAATGACAATCTATGTGGTTATGACTCTTTCACTACAGTTACTTGAGTCTTTTTCGACTGGCTTTCTAAACATGGTTCTGGTTGGAAGGTGCTTACAAAATGTTTGAGTGTACAGAGGATTTATACACATCCTAAGAAAAGTGTGTCCCATCCCATGCATACATCAAAATTCTATAACCATGAATGAGTCAACATTCAGCCTTGTCGAAGAGAAAATATTTTAATTATGTTGCTTGTTTGTGCTTTAGGTGGCTCCATATGTTTACCAATCATCTAGTAGCAGTTGTGGTGGAAGCAGTCCTGGCAGAATATCTGATCTCGAATCATCTTGGGCTCCAACCCCAGCAAGCAAGAATCAAAACTTGGCTGTCATAAACCAGTTCCTTATCCGAGGGGGCTACAAACCTGTAGAAGGACAGCTTTTGAAACCTTTAGACTCTTGTACCCAAAGAACTCTAAGACACTACAGACAGAAAGCATGAGAAGCTATAAACCTTTCACTCAACTGTATTGCTCCTGAACAGGAAGGAAATCTTTGGGAACTAGTTTTGCAAGGAGAAGGTCATGAAATGCCAGAAACCTCTCTTACAGGATCTCTAGTAGAATGCTATCAGACAGCAGAATCATGGGAGACCAAGCGTCAGATACTGTCGATCATGGCCTCAGAATTATATATCCATTAGTGAACTACAGGTGCGTCCTTTCAAAAAGTATTGGGTAGTGTAGTCCGAAATATAAAAGTATAAAGCAAAACTGTTTGCCGTGAATTTTGTATACTTTCTAGTTTCACTTGTAAACCAACAAAAACTTGCTCGTGTACATGTAGATGAAACTGTTAAGCAATGCATTTGTTCCATGATGGTGTTTCATTATTTTGTCCTTATTTATCACATATTTTTGAAATTCATTTCAAATGTTAATAGGTAACATTCAATTACAGAAGCAGATCCCTGGTTTAACCCGATACAGAATAAAGGAGGCTAGAAAACATGCACAAAACATTGGAAAAGGACAGCCAGTCCCAACCCTTCCAACAACAAGGTCAAGACTAGATATGGTAAAGGTAGACCACTTCGTAGACTTTGTATCCAGACCCGAGTTCCTACAAGATGTAGCCTATGGAACTAAGAAGATGAAAATGAGTACTGGAGAGAAACTAGAGATTCCCAATGCTGTCAGGACTTTGATTGCAAGTCGACTGATTGAACTCTATACTGCGTACTGTGAAGAAACTAACTTTTCACCACTTGGAAGAAGCACTCTCTATAGTATTTTGCAGGTAAACTTCTCCGCATAATAGTATCAGGGCTTGGAATTTTCCGCGGAAACGCGGATTTCCGCTTTTTTCAAATGTGCTTTCTGATTTTTTTATAATATTTCCGCGTAAAAAAATCGGATTTGATATAAAATTTCCGCGGCAAATTCCTTTCTTACCGCGGCGTTGCAGACGACGTTCACCTCCAAAAGCGGAAGTTGCTCTTTATGTTTCGGAGGAACGTAAATTGTCAACATTGCCGGGGCATCTGGGACAGCGTGGTGGGATTTTCAATGGCGTCTCGTGTTATTGTTAAGCGCGGCGTCAAATACTACCGCTCTGCAACCAAAAATGTGTGGGTTGGGAGTGGACGGGCGAGCTAAAAGGATGCAGACGCATGCTACTGATGGTGGTAACGTTTTTTTTTTTTTAGTCCTCCCGATTTTTGTCGGGGAAAGGTTCACATTGACCATTTCAAGACTGGTTATCGGGGGCATGATTTGGGTCGTAAAAGTTTCAAAGTTTCCGCATTTTTTGTCATTGGTCATTCCAAGCCCTGTAGTATAATATTATTGACAGTTGACCTGTTTTTACTCGACTATCTAGTGGTAGATGTGCAATTTTTCTGCTAGAAATCAAAGAAGGCTATAGTAAATCTAAAGCAGTATGGTAGCTTTTTGTTCTCTACGTAAACATCATAGTGAAACATACGACCAGAATAGCCCGTCAGATTTACCTGCCAGAAGAACGGTGTCCTGTAAATAAAATACTCATAATTGACTGTGGCATTTTTGCTATTGTTCTTGCAAATTAGTGCCCTTGATCACATTGCTGGTGGGTCTCGAAAAACAGTATACATGTATGTGTATGGAAATGTTTATGTTTCTTCTACAGGTGTGCACAGCATCACAGAGGCAGTCTGTTGCAGGCTTAGATAACATTGCGGCTGAGGGATCAAGTGCTTTTCAAACTCTTGAAGAAATTGTTTTCCAGTTGGGAGAACTAGGTAAAATCTCGGTTTGGTAACGAAGCATGGTGAACAAAATTCGTAATGTTTCTGACCAACTTCCATCAACGTTTGTTTTCTTTTTGTCCAACCATCCAGTCACAGCAGTCTGGTTAGAATGGAAGACAGTCGAATATTATAAGTAATGAGTCAGGTGCATTTTGGTAAAGCTTTGTAGTTATTGCTATGAGTCCTGCAGGATCATGCTGGGAAGTGATGAGGAAAAAAATTAGCTAGCTGCCTAGCTTTGCCTTGCCATGAAGTTGGGCAAGTGAATAAGCTGTATGTTCTTGTTTTTGATGTTTGCTTCTCTATCAGTTGAATTTAGAGATGGTTATGAATATTGGTATATATGTTCCGTCTGGGGTGTGCATGGCTGCCAGTGCTGTGGCACTCTGTAGTGGCAGTGTTTTTTTTGCCCAGTACAAGTTCCTTGAGGGATCATCATGAAATTTAGCATGTGAAGAGACCACAACTGACGTGGATTTTGGGACAAACCCGACCACTGCAGTGTCTCCTAATCTAAGTTTAAAGAACCACATTTATGAAATTTGGAAAATAAGTTACTGTTGTGTTTGAAGTAATGGCCATCTCTTGGTTATCAGCCCTGTATGCACTGCACACGGTCAGGGTGCATATCAATTTTGCAAGGAATGATTGTTCAATGGTTTTGAATTGCTTATTCTTAGGCTTGACCAAAGACTGGGTGAAAGACAAAAATGTGAGGCTGCGAAACGGCTGTAATTATCTGAAATCGGATTATCGGCTTCACCTTGAAAAAGAAAGTGGTTGTGCGGACCATTGTACTGACTATGCATTGTCAGAAGATGATTCTGACTGTTCACACCAACACAGCCTCCAATGTGACAGATGTACAGATCTTCAACTCACAATGGAAGAGATTGAGTTGAGAATCACCGATGAAAACACCACAATGAGGTTAGTATTTATTGTGTTTGAATGTTACACAATTTCCTAAGTCAATGATTTAGGGTGAGTGGTGAATGCATAGTTTTCATAACTCTCATAGTGCACACGCGTTAAATAAACCAATAAAATTATGTGCCTTGCTTTGTTATGGAAACTATATAACATAAAATTCTGTGCGTTTCGGCAAACAATTATTTGAACTATTTTCCTTATGTTTAGGTATCCTGAACAACGAGAGGAACTCGTGCATGATTTCACTAAAGCACGGGACCAGGTTTTATCTTGGAAATGTCACATCCTTCGATCCAAGAACCAGGATCAGGCTAAAGCAGATGTGGTCAGCAATCTGTCAACAAATCAGGCTTTAGTGACTATGGATTGGGCAATGAAATTTTTGCCCAGAAAATTCCGTGAAGCACAGCAAGATTGGTTCGCCAAGAAAGGAATATCATGGCATGTAACGACAACTGTGACACAAACCCAAGGCGACAAGTATGATGTAAGCTCATCTTTATATCCTCATTCGAAAATGGATCTCCTGAGACAATTATGCAATTACTGAAGCATTACCCTCTTTGTTCAGCTGTCATAAACAAAATCAAAACTAGGCAACTTCACTCCCATTTTGGTCCTGAAATTCCTAACCGTGATAGGTTTTTATTTCCATCGCCAAAAATAGCACTCAGAAAAGATGCGAAATCAAAATTGCTCTCGGGATTCAGGCTACCCATCTGATCCAGGTATTGATGTCAGGGAATTCCAAATGTATTAGCTGTGACAATAGGTCATACCAGGTTCAAACAACTGTGCGAAAGTCTTCATTCCCCTGAACCATGCTGTCCATTAATATTTACGAAACTACATGCAAATAGAGGGCAATTCCGCAATAATACAATTTGTTTTTGATTTGTATTCCTTTACTGATAGATATACACACCATTAATTTAATTTTATTGTTTTGTTTTAGATTCACTGTTATGTACACAGTGTTCTGTCCATCTTGGAGGAGTCTCTGACTCAGCTGAAATGTTCGTTGCCATCAGTATCAGAGGTCTTTCTGAGATCTGACAATGCAGGATGTTACCACTGTGCTCCCCTCATTTTATCTATCCCCTGGCTGTCAGACAGGATTGGTATACATATCAAGCAGTACGATTTCAGTGAGGCCCAGGCGGGTAAAGATATTTGTGATAGAAAAATTGCATCAATAAAGAGTCACCTTATGAAATATGTGAATGAAGGGCATGATGTCCTGTCAGCTGCTGATATGCACAAAGCTCTTTCTTCTGCAGGAGGTGTCAGGGGGTGTTATGTAACTGTTGCTGAAGTTGATGTTGCTCAGCAACGTCTTGTCAGACATTCATGGACTGGAGTAAGTGCCTTCAACAACTTCAAATTTGAAGATGACGGCATTCGTTGCTGGAAGGCCTATAATGTGGGCAATGGTGTTTTTTTCCCCAACGAGATTCTTGCGAAGTTTGCTCTTCCTCAACCTGCGACACAACTCAGAATCAGCCATCCATACACAACCCCAGCTATTGTTGTTGGCAGTGTAGGTGAGAATTTATCAAATAAGTCGGCTCTTAAGTTTGCCTGTCCTACAGAAGGTTGCATCAAAATGTTCCAGTCTAGTGAGTCTTTGACAGACCATATAGCAGCGGGCAAGCATATGTGCGAGCAAATCACAGAATCGGCATT
The DNA here is from genome assembly GCA_002633005.1 of Phoronis australis. Classification (NCBI taxonomy): domain Eukaryota; kingdom Metazoa; phylum Phoronida; family Phoronidae; genus Phoronis; species Phoronis australis. The sequence continues at coordinate 373,062 of NMRA01000090.1, forward strand.
TGATTCCATTCGCTTAAAGTGGGCATCAAAGGTTGCAGACTTAAGAAGTGGTTCATCGGTAAGCCTGGAAGCACGTATGACTGAAGTTGAAGACGTGTTGATTGCTGGTAAAGGTTGGGCACGGAAAAGTGCAAAGCCAGTAAGGAGGTATCCTGAACTTTTGAAAAAATTCCTTGTAGATGAGTTTGTCAGAGGTCAAGAAACAGGCCGAAAAGAAAACCCAGAAGACGTGTCGAAGAAGATTCGTAACCTCAGGAATGAGTCGGGGAATACAGTGTTTGTCAAAGAACTCTGGCTTACACCGCAACAAGTTCAAAGTTACTTTTCTAAATTAGCCTCGCTGAGCAAGTGTGGGAAATTGAGACAGTTAGATGTTGGAGATGTGACTGAGGAAGTGGTGGAGGCGTTGGACAGAGACAGTCTTCGTTTTAAGATCATCAAAGATGTTTCATTATAAAAATTCATTGGGGGGGAACAGTACAGTGGCTTGACCTGTAAATACTATGGCTGGTGGCAGTGGTACCATTATTTTGTCAGCACAACTGTGTGGGGGAAGTAGACGTGTGTTGTTGAAAGCTTTTTTCACAATTTCTGTGGCAATAGTACAAATCTAATTTCATCTGCAATTAATATTTGCCCAACCATGGATCTTGATCCCTGGCCAGTGGATTGAGTTGGTGCAGCCACATGGTAATGCTAGATACCGTAGTTCTTTTTGTTCAGCCTCTGGATTTTTGGTTGGACAGGACTTTTCGGTGTGGCCACTACATTCAGAAGTTTCTTTCATGATTTCAGTATTTCTTATTCTGGCCACTGTACTGTTTCTTTTTCCTTAAAATTGTGTAATTGACCTGAACTTAAGTTTCCATATTTTATTTACCATATGAATTTTTGTTTGTAAATGAGTATATTACTGTCAATTGATTTCCTGTTGCTGTTTGGCAGTAAACCCACATTCCGTGCAGGAGCACTTTTTATTTACACCATTTACATCTATAAAACTTTTCTCGGTTTGTTCCTTATACAGATGGGAAGTGATTTCTGTAATTGCCACAAATTGACAGTTTGCTATTCCTTAAGTCCATGCTTAGTGCATAGAATGACACACCATTAGACAAGCCACCTTATGGTCAATTACGGAATTCTGAAATCGCTAAAAATCATCGGGGAATAATACGTTCCGTTGACCATCATGTTTGGTGAACTGTTCATTACATTGTTCCCATGAGTAATTTGTCTTTGTATATATGCAACTTAAAGTGCACAGCAATCAAATGCAAACCATGTCACATGACCATTTTAATGCAAAAATGCTGTCTAATTGGAACCAACATGGCACTTCTGCACTTTTGAAGGTTATTTGTTGATAAATTGATGTGTATAATTTCCTTACAACCACCTCCAGTTTGTGAAGGTGAAGAAATTTACAGTAATGCCAGCCACATTGCGAAATCCTTTTTGCAACGAGACTGCATCACTGTAGATGCCAATACCTGACTTAATGGAGTGATTGAATCTGCTCTGTTGCAATTTTCATATTTTAAAACTCCTAGAAGACTGTTCTTTATTAGAGTGATATGACATTTCTACTTTCCACTGTACAGTTGTCTTTGTACTGTATTATGAAAACATGTTTTATTGTATACAAGTCTCTAGTTGGTGTGTTATAGTTTTTAAACGATATTTTTAATGGAACATGTTCAATTTAGAAGAGTTTTTTGAGCTATAGAAACTTTTAAATGATCAAATTGTTTTATTTTTATGTATGTGATATTTCTGTAAGTGATTACCTTTAAAAAATCAGCACAGATTTTAATTTTTATTTTTCGTTTAGATGCGAATAAAATCTATGAACCTACATTGTCGAGAAGTTTTACTCACACTACATGTTACAATGTTGGATTGGGTGCCTAAAACAACTTTATCCTACCCCGTACCATGAGCAATAAAACACGATACATGAAAACGAAAATATGCTGTTTATGTTGCTCAGAAAGGCTTCGTGTGCGTGGTAAGTCCCTGTGGTACCTGATAAGTGTTCATGGATACTTTATCTTCCTTGGTCAGTGGTGGAATTCGTTTTTGTACGTCTTGCCTTTGGAATCATTTTAGAGAAGTGCGAAGTCTGTATTTAGTCAGGAAAACAAGATTTCAATGGCCTTTGTTTGAACTCTAATATAAAACGTAGGTGTGACAAAAAACTTGTCATTCATTTGTTATTACAATCCATTAAATGAACATTTAATCAACGGAAAATCTCACTTGAATATGTTTGAATGAATATCCCCGTAAGAAAAAAAGGCAAAGCATTACAATGAAAAAATCTCAACAACCTTCATTTTTCGTGTTCGTGTCTGTAACCAGAGACGGTCTTTGCTGTAACTCTGTGAGTCAGTGGAGAGGGCATAATCGATTTTTAAAAAGTGGGGACATGTAAGGTATATAGTAAAACATTCAGGGGTACGAACTCGATAGTAAAGTAACGAAAAATACCAAAATAATTAAAAGACACGACTGATTACACGTGCTGCCGCAACGATCCCAGGTACTTGAGAATTTCTCGTTTTTAGTACATTTGAGGTGTCAAAATGTATAACTAATAGACTGGCTGACAAAGTTTTTATTTTATGTATTGAAAGTTACTTGCTTTGTCAACATTCAGGTCAAGTTTCATTCCCATAGCAGTGGGGGCAGATTTGGTATAGCAGTGTATTTAACATAACCTCAAAATGGCATACCGGGGGGTAGTGTAGTAAAACTGCTAAACGAGGGTGGTAAATCGATATCTTTTTTTTCAAGATATCTGTCCGACAGTCTATCGGTATCGATAAGCAAATCCAAGTGAATAATAGTCCGATAGCTTTCATTCGAAGAAAAAATTCCACAGTTAAAATTGGACAGTTCATAGAGCGTGAAAACATGGCGGCGAAGCGGGAAAATGTGTTTCAGCCTATAACATTGGTGGATCGTAATATTTTTGGGAAATTCTTTACCACTGTTTATAGATCCCATAGGACTACCCATGTGTCAAATTTGGTGGGAATCGGCCGACCCCCACCTTGCCGCGGGTGGCTGGTGCTCTCGTGGACGAGTACTTAACTACATCTAGTGGCAAACAAGCGAACCAGAAGGAAGCAAGTAGCTATAAGCTAAAACATTATGCAAAAACCTGGAGAACTATAAGCGTGACAAGGAAACCACGTTAAGAAATTANAAGATACAACTCACTCCTGTGTGTTGCTACATTGTGCACGTACACTAGTGTCGTGTGTTCAATCAATTCTGTATACACTAGGCAGCGTACCTTAAATTAGTTCAGTACCCAACCATCAATCTCATGTAGGTAATGTAGCCTAGGCCGGGCTATGCGTAGAGCTTTCCCAAAGGTCATAGGTTCTAATCCCAGAGAACACATTACATCCTAGAGTATGAAGAATCTTGTGAGAATTATTTTTCTCAAATGTTTCTCTATGGAAATCAAATAAAAGGCTAAAATAAATATCAAATTATTAGTAAGGCGTGCTGTAGAATTTTAAGGCGTGTCTTTACTTCGAAATTTTATTTTATAGCTTTCTTGTACTTCGAACGCACTTAAACATTGTCATGGAAGTGGTTTGTTCCTGCAAAAAATAGTACGAAAACGTCTACAGTAGGAAAACAAAAAGGAAAACATGATGTATATAAACATGATCCGAATATTAACTACATCTAGTGGCAAACAAGCGAACCAGAAGGAAGCAAGTAGCTATAAGCTAAAACATTATGCAAAACCCTGGCGAACTATAAGCGTGACAAGGAAACCACGTTAAGAAATTACGTTAGTCAGAATATCAACAGAAAGTTACTTACAAAAGTATTTCAGCTCCAGACCACATCAAAACAACACACACACACACACACCCTCCATTCAGCCATCTTAGAAACGGAATGCTCAAAGGAGGTGCCAAAAGCCTTTATGGAGGCTCTTAAAGGGAATCTACTCCATACATGTGCTAAATTGACCAAATTGGAGTATTTTATTTTTGAAACTTCTCCTCTTTATAATTAATACCAAATGTTGAACTAACATAGTTTAATCCCATACTTTCTATTATCATTTCAGAAACTAGCTGAAATTACTGGATCCAGGGCTTATGAGAGATTTACGGGTAACCAGATAGCTAAAGTTTACCAAAAACATAGAGATGAATACAATCATACAGAGGTAGGGAAATTGGATTAAAGACCTAGTACGTAATTATTTAGATGGACAAAATTTGCGAACGTGAGTTAATTCAGTTAAAATGAGGTAGTGAACTTTGTATACATGTGTAGATTGAAGTATATTATACAACATGTTTACAAGATTGCATGCCATGTAAATGCTGGTCACATCATTTGCCTCATGTGGATGTCTGTGTTTGACTGGTGGTCCCGATGGCTTAGTAGACTAGCGTACCTGCTCTATTAGCAGAAGGTCTCAGGTTCGAGTCCAAGTTGGGGCAGAAATATTTCCAGACTTACATTTATTAGGTCATGTGATGTAGGCAACAGGTGGCGTGCAGTCACAATGCCGACTTAAAAATGTTTGCGATCTATATTTCCATGCCAGTTTAAGATCCAAATATTTATAATATACACTCTAAAGTTCAAGGGCAGGATACCCACTACTACGTCTGATTGTGTTTGACTGGTGGTCCCGATGGTTCTGTGGACTAGAGCACCTATATGGTTAGCTGTAGTTCCGGGGTTCAAGTCCTGATCGGGGCAGAAATCTTTTTAGACTTTTGTTCGTTTGGTCACGGGATGTGGCCACAGGTTGTGTGCTCTACATTTCATTTCGAAAAAGCTGCTGGCATATTTCATTTTATTTTGTGTATAGCTGTAAATGTCAAAAACATTTTAAACTTTTTGGTTTGATGTTAGTTTTAAAAGGTGAGGTGTCAACACCGTCTTTGAATTCAGATTATTGCAGTTACTGCTTGGGATCAAAGTGTTGCGGTCTTGTATGTCTTACCATGAAACTGATAAAGCAGCCCTAGAAACATACTGCAGGAACAACACTTTACACTGCTCTTGTTTATTTTACAAAGACTTCAAAACATTATCGTGAACCTTCACATTGTCAGATGGTTGCAGAAGATGAACATGAAAAATCCCTTGGTGTTTCATATCTTTCGTGGATTGGGAAAATTACTTTTCACTTGTCGCCCTAACTGTGTCTTAAATTTATGAGATCAGTTACCGAAATTTCAATATTTCAAGTGTAATGTTTAAAGAAATGTGTATTATTTGTCTAACCTTAGGTTATAATCTTTTGGTTATTTCAGAGAATATCCCTTATCAGTAGTTTTGGAGCTAGCCTTTTCTTTGGTCAGTATGCACCCATTGATGCCAGTGATGGAAGTGGAATGAACTTAATGGATCTACGCACCAATGACTGGCATCCTCACTGTTTACAGGTGGCTTCTTTAAACTAGTCATCTTCAGTTCATCAAGTTATGCATTCTATGAAAGCTGGAACAATTCCCTCTCATCTTTCTTCTACCCTCCTTTTTGGCAAGTTCCTGTCTCCACTCCTCATCTCACAACATCCCCCCCCCTTCCTCCACCCATTCTTCCCCCCTGTGTACCCAGTGCTTTCATCTCTCCCCATCCCTCATTCCTAATTTTATAACCACCCCTTTTCCTTTCCTGTCCTCACTGTCCTTTCTCTGAGCTCTTCCCTCAATCCCATTTCCCCCACCCCTCCCTGTTCTCCTCTTTCCCATTCCCTCCGCATCCTTCACTTCCTCTGTCCATACCTCCCCTCTTTCAAGCCACCCCCTCCACTTCTTCTGTCTCTCCCATTCCCCTTAATATACCCTTCTTCCCTTCTGATTCCCTCTTCTTCTCCAGTTTCCTCCCCTTGCAGCCCTCTTTCATCCACCCCCCTTTTCACTCATACCTCCCTTCTGTCCTCTTTAAATGTTGGTTTTGGCATTGAATGTTCTACTGTCTAAATGAAATTGAACTTTTCGTGTAAATAGCTTTGTTGTGTTGTTTTATGTAAAGATAACTGCTAGTTTTACATTATCAAGTGCTTAAAATCACCAATTTCATATCAAAAACACAAAGAAGAATTCCGCCAGTCGATCATCTATCCAGGCTTTCTTTTCCCAGTTCTTTTTGGCACCTGAAAACTTTCAGAAACCATAACATATCAATAGAAGGGTAAAAAGGAATATGTGGACTCTTCAATTTTCATAATTATTAAATAGTCAACAAAAAACCAAGCCTTGGGTTATTCAGAGGAAAGTAGTTTGCAGCATGGTTGATCAGCTAATTAAAAACGTCACTGCACTCACAATAGGGGGTGTGCCTGAAAGAATAAGGATAAAACCTGTACTGCTTAAGGATTCTTATTTAAAGGCCATGTTCCATTACAACTTATCCCCTGTAGTGCCTATTTCAGATGACACCAGTTTTCAGAGGCCTCATATCAATCGTTCTTTTGTTTGATGTCTCTAGGGAAATGCCAGTTATCTTCCGCACTGAATACATCAATAATTTAAACACGCATCGACTCAAAACTGTTGTCAAGAAATAAAAACCCATCACTGTGTTTTGGCTAATTTTATCACCTTTTTTTTCCACAAAAGAAGGATTCTACACTAACTTATTGTGAGGAATTCAATTTCAGAAGCCAAACATGTTAAAAACTACCACTTTGTGTCCTTGACATTTCAATTTATTTCAGACAATTTTTTATTGTCTTGCATACATCACTAATGCAATAATTGCTCTGTACCACACAATAGAAATTGAGATATCAGACAGACTGCTGGAGAAGCATTGTCCAAGTACAACAATCACTCAAGGGGTTCTGGTTGTTATTGACCACATTCCTCTCACTGATGTCCATGGAGCTCAGAAACTTTCAGTTGAAGTCTTTTTTTCTTTTGTTTTCATGTTTTTGGGTTATTGAATTCATGATGGCAGTGCCATAAAGGAAGATTCAATGATTTAACTATGGATGTATTCACTTGTCAATGTAAATGGACACATCATGGTGCAGTTTGGTGTTTGATGTAAAGATAGAATACATTTTAAGTATTGTTATTAATTAAATCTAAACACTATTATTTCAAAATCTGTAATTATTTGTTTTCAGGCTTGTGGAGACAGCAGTTTGTCAAGCAAGCTTGGTGCAGTTGTTGATTCCGATACAGTGTTGGGATGTATCTCTCCTTACTTCGTAGATCGGTATGGTTTCTCACCAGACTGCAGTGTTGTGGCATTCACTGGAGATAACCCCGCTGCCCTGGCTGGACTAGCACTACAGGAGGGAGACATTGCCGTATGTTGCAGTCTGGTTCATGTTAAGTAATGTATTAGAAACAACTGGTTCCTTGTTATTTTTATTAACAAAAATAGCAAATAACCACACAGAAAGTTTTCTAGATATTCCATTCTGACACATCTTTTTGAATTTTGACGAAACTTAGCCCTGTTGGCATGCTATGAACATTCCCACTAAATAAAATTGGTTCTAACCCCGGTGTTTAAGGTAAACGGCGGGGTATGGAAAATTGAACTAGACCGTATTTATCCAGCTTGGCTGAGATGCGCTCGGCTCATGCTCAAAGGGATGCCGCCAAGCTGCTCTATTCATCGAGTCACGAGCGAGGATAATTGACTTCGCTCATGCGGATACGATCAGCTGATTACAGTCTAGCCTAACAACTGTACTTTTTATGGAGAGAATTTTACGTAGTTNGCTGTGCTGCTAAAATAAAAGTTAAGTTGTAACATATTTGAACATAAACCAACAGCATTTCTGAAATCCTTGTGAAATGGTGATCATGTTTAGTTTTTGAATTGCCAAAATTGCCCAACTACAACCGAAGTTACGACAATCTATTCTGGCCAAATATACCAATTTGCTGTGGGATTGACTGTGTTCACGCCTGGTCTGTAATAAGCCTGGTAGATAATTGGCCTGCCTGTTGTCATACCAAACAAAAGACTGTGCTTGGCAGTTAACAAAGATTCTAGATGTTATCACACGCTCACAACCCTCTGCATCTGGTAAAGTCACTAAACGAAAAAACGCCGTCATGAATTTTCGGCACGAGCTTCCTTGATTGGCGAATATCAGTACTTGACGAATTTATGTGAAAGTTGGAGTAGAGGTATTTTGAGCCACAATGCGCCAGCAACAGCAAATTTCTGGACAGAGTCAACTACTCTAGCACCCCCTGTTGGCATGCTTTGACGAGATTTTCCTTAAGTTCTCTGCCGATTGTTGTCATAATGGCTGGACAGCTTTTAACTCAAATGTTTACATGGCTAGCACCAGGTGATTTTTGGCCCAATTCAGCTAGTGTGACACCCTCTGTTGGTTGTTTTTGATGAGCAAAATTTTGTCAAAAATGTTATCTAGATGTCAATGATAGCACAGAGTTATACTGCATGTATGTTCCAACATCTTGATTTTCAAATGGATTTGATTACCAAGGCACACCCTATTGGCTGTAGTTTTATTCTTCAACAAGAACGTCCTCGTCCATCAACTATACGTGAAATGACATAACTTAACACAAAAGTATATATAATGAGAATGTGTTGACACCAGCCCATTTCAAGACAGCTCTTAGATGCGCCCCTGTTGGTCATTTTTTGAGTTTTTTCGACCAGATGTTTCTTGTAAATCAGTTATTGGCACAATTACTTGACAAATTTTGCGGTAACTGGACTCAGAGGTATGTCATGGAAATAACAGCATCAGTCAATTTTTGATTGTTATAGCATCTCTTGTTGGCCATTGTAGTTTTCAACAAAAATTTCTTGCCCTTCATTTTTTTGCAAAAGGACCATAAATTTTGTTGAAACTTGAAACAAAGGTTTGTGGCAATGCATCGGCACCAATTGATTTGTGAATGGATTAGACTACCGTGGCATAAGGGTTACTTAATTGTTGATGGCTTTGATATGCTGTATCAGTGATAAGCATGGGACAGTCTTAGAACCAGTGAACAGATGCAGTCTTTGTGTTGTTTTTGTAGGTCAGTCTTGGAACCAGTGATACAGTGTTTGCCTGGTTAAAACAGTCGTCTCCTTCTATTGTTGGACATGTTCTGAGAAACCCTGTTGACAACAATTCTTACATGGCTTTACTATGGTATGACCATTCGTGTACCATTTTCGCTGGAAGTTGAATGACTGGCAATGAATTTATTGAATGAATGAGCCATTGGGTGTCGGCGGGACAACTAGCTCTTACCATCATTATTTGAAAGGACATACCACAGCAGAGCCTGATGAAGTAAAGGTCAAAAGCGGCTGCGTTTTACAAAGTGAAGTGTCCTGCAACGCACAAAACATTTCAGTGGATTTATCAGTATAAGATCTGCATAGTATTACATAACTAGCACCATTGTATGATATTTGTACACTGTCAATAGCGGATTTGCAGCGACGCCATATTGAAAGTAGGTTAAAATGGTGCATTGTGGGTGCTGTGGTCAGGATTCCGAAAGCGGCCATAGTAACAAGCATAATACGCGGTATGAGCGCGAAGAAAACTTACGGCGGATACACTTGTGTTCCTGGTTGCTTCAAAAACAACAAGACAAATAAAAATCTGAGTTTTTATGTGTTCCCTGCAAACCAAGAACTTCGTGAAAAATGGATAAACAACATTAGGAGAGCTGGGAGTAAGGGGAGATTTAGCGCATTCAAACCAACGCAGGGTTATCTAGTAGGCAACACGTAGCCCCTCGGTTGGCCATATAGGGGCTACAATACTCCCATTCGCTTTCTGTACTCATTTCGTTACTTCAGTGTATTTTAAACGGGCCGTGACCGGATTTGGGTTACCGATTACGAGTTTTCACCTCGTCAAAAATACATTCTACACTTAAAACTATCATTTAAAAAACGCTTACTTTCATCATTGGTCCTTTCTACTTCTATACATATCTTTGATGAAGCTTAGTTGTGAGAATTAAGTTGACTTTGGCGAAGAATTACAACTCCACTTTTTTGGTTGCCGTTAATTTTATCACCGCGTGAGCCGCGATAACCACAAAGCATGTCAACTGAATCGGGTGAGTTAAGCAAAGGTTAGTGCGAGACTGAGCGAAGCGCGTGACGCTAGCGTGTGACGCTAGCGCGCGACACTTGTAAAATAGCATGAGAAGGTATCGGGTGAAACTTGTAAGATGTGTGTCCCTTGGACTTTTTATTCGTCAACATGCGTAATTTCACTAACTTCCTCAAAATGGCACCCGGTAACTGAGAGAAGCTCGAGCAAACCGCGACAGATTTTCATCGATTTGTTCAAGTTTTGCAGACTAAATTGTATCCAGAGTCGTGGTATATGTTAATTATAACTCCGTGTTCCTACATGTATGGTTCATTTGATTTTATTTGCTGTATTTTGAAATGAGTAACTTTTTGTGAGGATGTACTATCGCCCCTGAATGCCTGCGGCATCCAGTGCGATGTAATTGCCTCATCGTGTGTGCAGCGAACATTTTCCTGGTGGAAAAAAGACGTATGAGAACAACATTCCGACGGAGTTTCCTCTTAAAATTAACGTCTCTAGCATATCCACGGCGAAAGCTACAAAAGTTAAGCAATCCAAGAACTCTCAACTTGTCTGAAACCGGAGGAGATTTCGAAATCAACGCCGATAACCCCAATACTGAACATCATGACGACAGTTGTGCCCTCGGTCACACGGTCACTGATCATTGCTACGCTGTGTTTACAAACGAGAGAGAGGACTTGCTTGGTATTATAAAGCAAAAAAATGAAACATGGTTTTTAGTTTGCAAATCACTCCAAATGCACACTCTATCCAGCCTGCTCAAGACATGCCTGACCACAAGCTATCCCATGAGCCTTCGCGCAGGAAGTAACTCGCACATGCGCAATGCGTAGTTCGTTTGCGCTGCAAATCCGCTATTGACCAGTCATAAAACTTATTACTTCAGAGTACTTGTTTTCAGTTGTAAAAACACAACCTGTTAACTTTTAATTGGAGGTCACTTTTAGTTCTTGACTGGGTGAATTGCTGTTTTGGTGCTATGAGAAAATCTCACTAATTCAGGACACAAAGGTGAACATGCAAGTGAAATTATGTTTTTTTACCTTAAGTTTTTCTTTGAAAGCTTATTAAGTTTTGTCAGATAAAGGCTTCACTACTTCTAAGTTCTAAAGGATATAGATACTATCAATTAATGTCTTGAGAAATTGTTTATGACAATTTCGGATTAGTTTTTGAAAAATAAGAAACAGGAAATTTTTCTGAAATTGTCTGAAATTGGTGAGATTTTACCTTACATGTTTTGTTTCAGTAAAAAAAATGGTTCTTTTACAAGAGAAAAAATTCGTGACAAGTGTTGCAAAGGATCCTGGAATATCTTTACTGAGCTACTACAGAGAACACCTAGTGGAAACTATGGCAATATGGGTAAGTTGTACTCATGTCTTAACTTTGTACTCTGTTATTAACACACTTTGTATTTGAAACACTTAAGTGTTTGAAAAAGTTCATTTAAATGTTGTTTTAATTTGTAATTCTCCAAAGTACAAAAAATTATTTGAAGGCAAATTTTATTCCTCCCAGAATTCCCCCGAGTACTACCATGAGATACGGACATGCGCAAAGCGGCTGGGGGAATTCTGGGGATACATAAAATTACAGTCATCCTTCACTTAAGGTAAGTTCGTCTAACTGTATAATTAAGGCTCATACTTGTAACCGAGGACATTTGATATATCGAACCAGTCGTGTAATGTCAAAAGTATTTATTGGAAAGAACAAGTGATTGAGTGTCATATTCAATGGATACCTGATGTTTAATAGAATTCGAAGCAGTTCAGTCTATTTGTTTTTGACTATCGAACTCTACACAGTTTGAAATAATTTTGCTGGATTAACTGGCATTCTATCTTCACTTTCCTCACTTTGGAGTTTAGAATGTGCATTGAATACCTGCTTGTGAACCTGGCAGTCGTGCTTCACTCCGGTGGTCATCGGTTCTGAGAGAAGCATTTCTTAGTAGAACTGTGTTGTACTCCGTCACACAAGACATGGAAGACACGTGGGACAAAGATTCAGAAATTTATGGAAGACAAAACTTTGCTCAGTGTTTCTGGTCATCACAAGCACTTGCCAGTCTGGACAATTGTCCACATTTTTAAATTTTGGAAGTGCAGTGGCGAAGTGAGTTTTTCGCGGGATGATTTTTGTCTCAAGATTCTATTTTTTCCAGGTTTCTACTTTGATGAGCTTCACCCTTGCCCACATTTTAAGCTTTGAAAGTGCAGTAGCGAAGTGATGAGTTTTTTCGTCTCCATGTGTCAAGATGTTGTTCTTTCAGGTTTCTACTTTGATGAGCTTGAGATTGTCCCTGCCCATGTTTGCGGTGTTTACAGATTTGATTGTGACAATAGGAAGGTGTCATCCTTCCCTGCGGAAATTGAAGTTAGAGCTGTGATTGAGGGACAGTTTTTAACAATGAGAGCCTACGCTGAAAAACTTGGATACAAAATAGGTAAGAAGTTGCACGATTCTTGACTTCCTTCTGTAAACAAAGGTGATAAGTGTTTGTTCACACTTAGTTTTAGCCAGCTTGCTGTAGGTTCATTAAAATTAAAGACTAAAACATACAACGTCACTGCAGCTTTTAGTAAATCTTTTGTGGTTGATAATTGGCCAAAGAGTCATAATGATGGCAAAGGTGCACTGAAAAGCATTTCTGGGCTGTAGATTCATATTTTGACTAGCCTTGATTTTAAAATCCCTGTCGTCTGGAGTTGGAACCAAATGGGAAGTTTTTTTATGATAGGTTCCATGAGGAATCTTCTGAAATCACAATGATAAGATCACAGCATAATTTATTCTGTCCTGAAAGATCTTCAAAGTATTTAAGAAAATTTGGAACGCAGTAAATTCAAAGAAAGTTCTAGGGTCTTGGACTTCCCCATTTTACATAGCAATGTTGAACATATATTCACTAAAGCAGTGAATTGTGCTGTCAGCTGAATGATAGGCGATCGGTTGTTGAACAATTTTCACTAAAACAGTTAATTGTACTGTGATGTTGATGATAAGTCCAGGTACTCGATAGTTGAACATATCAATTGAAACAGTTAATTGTACTTTGAAGCTAGACGGTCTGTATATTTGAACTTGTACTCTAAAGCAGTGAGTTGTACGATCAAATGAGTGATAAATCTCCAAAGATGTTCATCAGCTTGGTAAATATCTAATAGTTGAACATATCCACTTAAGCCACTGTGAGGTGAGTGGCAGACAGTTGATAGTTGAACATAATACTCTAAAGTAGTGCGTGAGTTGAACTGTCAAATGAGTGTAACCGGTCGAGATTAGGCACCGTGATCGGTTTGTGCACCACATAATTTGCCAGTTTAAATCAAAGACACCATGCTGTTGTGGTAAACTAAATCGCCTCAGGTGCCGCACAATTGATTTCCGGGTGGATCTGTCCATTGCAGAACCTCCAGTGGCCATTTTGCTCTCGAGACAAAAGGGCTTATCTAATGCTGTTTGGGAGGAAGAGCATTTCTGGATGATATGTAGAAATATTGATTAACCAATTTCAATGAAACTTGACACGGATGTACATGTATATGATGACATAAATGCACTGACACTGTTTGATTTTCTGGGTGATTTGACTGCAGCTGCTCCTCCCGGTGGCGCCTGAAATCATAGTGTTTGTGATACACCGTGGGCACTTGTCAAAATAACGCCCCTGAGTTGCTCTTGTTTTGAATAATGAGTTAAACGGCAATGTTTACTTCAGATAGATCAGAATTGCATGGTAGAAAAATTGATTTGTGTGGCTTGCTGTCTTCCCAAAATATTTCATTATACGCCTGACTGTCATGCAGTAATCATTAAAGTGCATGTTGCTGTGGCTACTACTGCTGTATTAAATGTTCCACTGTTATGTGGCAGGTCCAGGTTCAAGAGTGTTGGCAACAGGTGGCGCCTCATCAAACAAGGCCATTTTGCAAGTATGTTTTAACATACTTAAAAGTTGTGTGCTTTCATTTGTTGGTCAAACTGACAATAGTACCAGTATATGATTATTATGCAGATGGAATGCAGATGAACTCAGTTTAAACTAAATCATTTCCTTAACCAGTATCTGGATGTGTGGGACTTCAATGTGTCTTATAGCATAAGATCAGTCTATTATGGCTGTTGATAGCCCGTTTCATGTTTGGTGAAGCTTTTAACTCCCACACAGCTTACTACCCACACAGCATACTACCCACTCAGCATACTACCCACTCAGCATACTACCCACTCAGCATACTACCCACTCAGCATACTACCCACTCAGCATACTACCCACACAGCATACTACCCACACACCATACTACCCACTCAAATGTTGGTGTTACAACTTGTTGAACAATTTCTTTTTGAAATTATGGCTCAGTTATAACTTTCTCTCTCATTATTGAATGTGGATCAATGCAAGATGTTTTAGTCCAGTAATTTTGTTATTTATAGATTCTGTCTGATGTTTTCAATGCTCCTGTCTGTGTACAAGATGTCGTCAATGCTACATGCCTTGGGTGTTGCTACCGATCAAAGCATGGCTGGCTAGGAAATGTTACCTTTAGTGAAGTAGTCAAAAGTGCTCCTCAACCAACATGTGTTGCCACTCCAAATCCAGAATCAATTCAGGTATTCAGACACTCACTTGTAACTTACAAATTTAAACATTCTATATCCGACTTGAGTGCTGACCAAGGTGTCCACAGTGTTGTACAAAATAATCATGAAGTTACATTAAGTGTATGTTGTGTGTAACCCTAAGGAAAGCATCAAATTTGGTTTTAATCATTTCTTCAGTATAATCATACATCTATCTCAGATATGGCTGTATGGTGTGATTCAAATGAGGTTTCTTGTCTCATTTTACCCTGTGGATGGGTGGAGGCAGGTTGTTACCAACTAGTACTAATAGCTTTTGGTGCAATGGTAGACTTAAGACTGGTTTATGTTAATGACTTTAACTCAACCGAAAGTTCACAAGTCTACTCAAACAAAGTGTCTGACATAATGTCAGTTCTGTGCTCCAGCCAGTGCTGCAAAGCTTTGACTTGTGATGAACTTCTGAGACACTTTCAGAAACTGGTACACTCATTCAATAACCTGCTACCTCTATAGCTGGCTCTCTTTTGACATGTTGTCTGCAGCTCATCTATAACTTCAACTGATTTTAACTGAACGTCAACTCCAACTAACTCATCTTGCTCGTGCTTGGGTATTTATAGTCTCTTGCAATGTTCTGGAATTTTTCACCAATTCAAGCACAATCCAGAACTTTCTGGTGTATATCCAGTCATATACTAGGCTTTAGAATGTTCCACACTACATCAATCACTAACATGCTAGAATCTTCTAGAATGTTCCCTACTATTCTACTGCAAACAAATTACACCATGTCAATCAAGTGCTATCCACTAGTACACAAACAGGGCAAAAACCAAGAACAGTGTCAGTCTAATTCTGACACTTATAAAATACTGATGCATGCACTCCTCAAAGCTATGCCAGGAATTGTTATTGAAAATTTTCACTTGTACACCTGGTGCTATTGCTAATTAGTTTATGTATGAGTTTTATGGTTCCACAAAACTTTTTGTGTCTCATATGCATGCAGTCAGTGCAATGTCTATTGTCTGTGCACTGCTCTCTCATTTTGAATGTAAAATTTGGTTGTTTGAGTAAGTGTAATTATTTTGATATTTCAGATTTACAGTGACATGGTGAAGCGATACTGGCATTTGGAAAAGCAGTTCTGTTGATGTGCTACACATTAATAATGTGGCAACACAGACAGTATTACTGACTGAACTGGGCCATCCAAGCGGGAGAGGTCAGACAGTGCCCATCCTATAGGGACACCATAAGCCAGAAGCTTTCAGCAAATTATGCCTCACCATGGCTAAATCATCGAAATCACATACCTCTTCAGCATAGGACACCTTTGTGGGCCATAGATGTTTTTAAACCCTTCCAACTCAAACAAACACGTCTGCAATTAAGATTTATCTCCAATACTTCCCTTCATTCATAAGCCGTGCCATTTTGTTGTTACCCTGGTGGCCAAATTTTGAGCACTAGCATTAGTGATTCACGCACTCCAGATGTCATGGAGGTTAACCTTGATGTCATTAAAATTTACAGGCTATCATGAAAAGAATCCTGCGTTGACACCCTAACTGGTTCATATTTGGCAACTCGACCGGTTTGCGCACCACAGAATCTGCCAGTTCAGATCAAAGACACCATGCTGTTGTGGTTAATTAAATCGCCTAAGGCTGCTGATGTTATCGCTCTCTAGACAATGAGAGCATCATAAACACATGGGGATGTCAATAGTATTTTAAAATTTTAGTTTTTAAAGTTTTTAATAGCATATTTGAATAGTTTTTTATGTATTTATTATCATTTACAAACAATTACAAAAACAAACAAACAAATAAGTACACCATTCATTCACGCATGCACACCTCAGGAAGACCATTCTCATATCTCGTTTAAAGTAAATATCTTCTACATGAAGTTAACATGAACAATAAATTTTTCCCATTTTGCAGAGAAGCTGTCATGTACAAAGTTTTTATGTGCATTTAATTTTTCAGCATTATAGTATTCATAACTTTTGGTAACGAACTTGAGAAAATTGGGTATATTTTTGTTACATCTCTCTTTGTAAATGTACTGTTTAGCTAGTAGAAGCAAAATGTTAAATAGAAAATCATATTTGAATAGTTTGTGAAAAGCACTCGTGATTAGGTTTTTGAGTTTTGAAAATTGGTCAAGAAATGCCTTTTACAACCCAAAACGATTGCTTAATGTTGCAGTAATATGTTCCTCATTAATTCTGCTGGGTGTACAACATAACTGGGCCAATTACCAAACCAGCAGGTAGCAGTTGAATTTTGAGGTAAGCCAAGTGTCATCCTATGGTCCTGGCATATAATAGTTTCTCCGGGCAATCGCTACAAAAATGGCTCAGTTCAGGATTTCGCTGACAGAATGAAGGACCATTCGAAAAAAAAAATATTGCGAGAGTATTTGTCTGAGTCGTAAGAATTTAAAGACTAACTGCACCCAAAGGTGTCCATCAGTACACTCGACTACATTTAGTAACGCAATGTTTATAGTTTACCCAGGCATAAGTGTAATTTGTAGAATATTTTTGTTCGTACTGGCTGTGCCGTCGCCTAGGTTCAACAGTGAGCTTATTTCTGAAGATGTAATTATTGCAGAGTGACGTGACTGTGATTACTACTGGATAAATATACACCATGTGTTGCCAGGTGTCATCACGTTAAGGATCCACTACCCTGCCGTCAATAAGAGTCATCAGCTAGGGTACCCACCACTCTTTGTCACCAAGTACCGTCACCTTGGGTCCTGACCACCATGTGTCACCGAGGGTCATCATCCAAGGTCCTGACCACTCTGACTCACCACCAAGGGTCACCCATTGTTGCTGAGAGTCGTCACCAAGTGTCCTTACCAACCTGTGTCACTTCATGTCGTCACCAAGTGTCCTCACCACTCTGGCTGGGAGTTATCTCCAAGTGTCCCCACCACCTTGTGCCTACCTAAAGTCACCTATAGTATTTCCGTCACATATAGTATTTCCGTCACCCTGTGTCATTGAGTGCATCACCTAGGGTCCCCACCTCACCCCTTGTGTCACTGAGTGTAAACAACAAGTATCCCCTCCACTTTGAGGCTCGAGTGTCATCCCCAACACCCTTTGTTATTGAGTGTCATCAGCTGTAGTCTCCTAACATTCTATTTGACGAGGTGTAGGCGTCTGATTCTGTAACATCATGTCTAGCCCTTTCTTTATGGCCACTTGGCAGTTCGTACAATCTTCCATGTGCAGGAGACCGAGTATCATGGGTTTGCAACAGCTCTGACAACATCTGAAAACAAAGGATCCATGATGCACACATGCAATACTGGTGTTAAATGGTGCCATACGTTCCTCATAATTTTCTTGGATCACTTTTGCAGTTCCATATGTTATCTGTGCTACAGCATGGATTTCAGCAAACAAAGGTGGATGTGTCCAATTTGGACATAACTGAGATAATTTCTGTATTTCTATGATTGAGGAACTCAAATAAAATATTTTAATGCATTATACATGTTATTGCTTTTGCATTGCTACGTCTTCAGTTGTCATGGCCAATACCCACCAGTACAACCCCATGCAGTGATAGAACACTTAACGGCGTTTTCCCGTTTAGTGACTTTACCAGACCGGTTGTGAGCGTGTGATAACATCTAGCTTTTTGTTAGCTGCCAAGCACAGTCTTTTATTTGGTATGACAACAGGCAGGCCAATTATCTACCAGGATTATTACAGGCCACGTGTGAACACAAACCCAGAGCGAATTGGTACGTTCGGAAAGAATAGATTGTCGTAACTGCGGTTGTTGTTGGGCGATTTAGGCGATTCAAAAACTAAACATGATCACCATTTGACGAGGATTTCAGAAATACTGTTGGTTCAAATATGTAATAATTTGACTTTTATTTTTAACAGCACAGCCCAGTCAGGCTACATACGATCTTATTGGAGATTAGAGCAATTATCGATCAAAAGAGAGCTGGTCCTCCAACCATCAATGCCAAAATGGAGTTAATCAGTCGTGTAAGATATTGGCTACAGGGGACATCTACCCAACTGGGCTATAGAAACGAACAAGTTGGGAGCAACGGGAAAACGCCTTCATGATATTTTTAATTTAGCTGCAATATCTTTCTGTTGATTTTAATCATTCTGTAGTGCCATTATATTGTATGGTGCACTAGACGTTCATCTACCTGTTGAGGAATATGAACATTGATTAGCAGATAAATCGGGATTCAACAAGCTTTCTATCTGTTCGTCTGTTTTAAGATTTGCCTCTCCCCCACGTCACAAATTTCAGTTCTTGTTATCGAAGGTAGCATATTAATCCGTGCCTGTCAAAAAACAGTCTTTGTTAAATGCACGTGCCGTTATGAGTAGTCGTCCAGTATCGCTGGACGGCGGGCAGTGGGTAGACAACGGTACTGGACGTCTAGCACACGCAACGATCGGGACCAGCCGTTCGGTACCGGTCTTAATGGTAACTTCCGTTGCTAGCCGTCCGGCACCGCAGAAACGAGGGCAGGAATCATCTTCAGACCGGACGTCCACCACACGCTACGTACAGTAACTACGGCGTCCGAGATCAGTTTATAGTCTTAAGGCAGTCCGGTAGAGTAGGCCTACAGCGTTGTATTGACTGGGAAGAAACCTATCTAATACAACTTAACGTCACTAGTCAAATTAAAGATAAAATGTAAAGAAAACGCTCACATATTTCATCCAAAATTTAGTAAGTACATTTATATTATGTAAACAACGGACAACGGCGACTTTTGGACAGATCTGACTATACCGGTGTGCCCCAGAGTGGCAATTTTATTTTTTTTTACGTTTACCTTTGTATCTTCAAAAGTCTTTAACGGATTTTCATGAAATTTAATATGTAGGCACCTATTAGTGAGATGACGCTATCCTCCCGTTTTCAGATGGGTTCGACAAAGTTTACGCCACCTGGTGGCCATTTTTAGTGTTTTCGAGTCTGATTTTGTGCATCCACCCCTCTATCAACCAAACCGCTCAAAGGATGATTGTGAAAATTGGCATGTATATGCTTACTATGTAGAGGACGGTTGACGATGATTTTCCGACGATTTCGACTACTGTGGTGCCTCCTAGTGGCAGTTTCTTTTTGCGCTTATGGCTGTATCTCCTAAACCGTTTCGCAGGATCTTTACGAAATTTAATAAGTGTATTTATATGATGTTAACAATAGACGATGACGACTTTTGGACGGATCCGCCTACCAGTGTGCCCCCTAGTGGCAATTTTATTTTTTACGTTTACCTCTGTATCTTCACAAATCCTTAACGGATTTTCATGAAATTTGGTATGTAGGCACCTATTAGTGCGATGACGCTATACTCCCGTTTTCGGATGGATTCGATCTAGTTTGCGACACCCAGTGGCCACTTTTACTGTTTTTGGGTCTGTTTTTTTGGCGTCCACCCCTCTATCAACCAAACTGCTCTAAGTATGATTGTGATAATTGGCATGTATGTTCTTACTGTGAAGAGGACGGTTGACGAGATAAATTGCCAAAAAATTATTTCGAGTTCGTTTCGAGTACAAAAGATTAGATCAGTTCCGGGCCCTGGAGGACCCATGGTTGTTTGTAAATTAGTCCTCAATTTGCAATTTAAAAAGATTATGCATGTTTAAAGATAGTTTAAAGTTGGTTGAAATTGTTATTAAAACTAAGAAAATTGCCCAAGAACTGTTGGTCGACAAAACAACGAACAAGTAGTAGTTGAAAGTTTTGTAATCGTTTCATGGGAACTGTCATACAAAAGGTTAGCAAACTTTGAGACTTTTTCGGCATTGATGACGCCTTTGATTTGGGACGTCGTGCTATTGTTGACGTACATTGTACGTAATCATTAGGCCTAATCACTTGTATAATGGACCTAAAAATGGCTACCGGATGGAAATTAGACAGTTTCCTCGAAGATGTGACATTGTATTTAGCTTGGTGTGTTAGTTGTATTTCTTACTGTGTATTGAGAATGACTGATGGAGTAGTATCTTTTGTGTGGAGCCTCGTGTTCGGTAACGGAGACCACTGCAGAAACATCGACGATGAAAAATGGTTGGCCGAAGCATTGGATGCTGCCACTGAACTCAATGAAGCAGAGACTTACCTTGGAGTAAAAGAAATATACGAGGGATACATAAATGACTTGCGCAGCTATCAGGATGAGTTGTTATGCTGAAAAGAGGCAAACCGCACAACCCACAAACAAACAGCCCCCGTCGATTATTTCATAGAATGCGAGACGGAAAAGGCGACAAAAATCGAGCTGAACAACGCATGTGAAACCACAGAGCCCCAGTCACTGGAGACAAGTTATCCAATGTTGGCAACATGCAGTGCTAACAAGCCAGAGAAAACTCAGGTAGAGCACACCGATACTGACAGCGTTTACGGTCGGCATCTGGAAAACGTCAAGCCCACTAGTTCCGCGGCGTTACTCCAGAGTGCAATTTGTGCTGCCAAACACGTCACAAGAAGCTTCTGTAGCCCTCAACGCGATGCCGAGGACACCACGATTATGAAATCTGGCACCGACAAATCAGGTGACGTTGTATACATTCGTGAGGACGACGGCAACCCATATGGTGTCGCAGAANTGGACCTACAAATGGCTACCGGATGGAAATTAGACAGTTTCCTCGAAGATGTGACATTGTATTTAGCTTGGTGTGTTAGTTGTATTTCTTACTGTGTATTGAGAATGACTGATGGAATAGTATCTTCTGTGTGGAGCCTCGTGTTCGGTAACGCAGACCACTGCACAAACATCGACGATGAAAAATGGTTGGCCAAAGCATTGGATGCTGCCATTGAACTCAATGAAGCAGAGACTGACCTTGGAGTAAAAGAAATATACGAGGGATACATAAATGACTTGCGCAGCTATCAGGATGAGTTGTTATGCCGAAAAGAGGCAAACCACAAAACCCACAAACAAACAGCCCCCGTCGATTATTTCAGAGAATGCGAGACGGAAAAGGCGACAAAAATCGAGCTGAACAACGCATGTGAAACCACAGAGCCCCAGTCACTGGAGACAAGTTATCCACTGTTGGCAACATGCAGTGCTAACAAGCCAGAGAAAACTCAGGTAGAGCACACCGATACTGACAGCGTTTACGGTCGGCATCTGGAAAACGTCAAGCCCACTAGTTCCGCGGCGTTACTCCAGTGTGCAATTTGTCCTGTCAAACACGTCACAAGAAGCTTCTGTAGCCCTCAACGCGATGCCGAGGACACCATGATTACGAAATCTGGCACCGACAAATCAGGTGACGTTGTATACATTCGTGAGGACGACAGCAACCCATATGGTGTCGCAGAATTGCCCAACACTGCGATATCTTCCCATGCAATCAGCCTTGACGTTTCAGAGAACATCAGCACCTCGGCTTCCTCAAATGATGCGCAAAATGTTAAACAGGGTTTCTTCAAGAAATTGAAGACGACTTTTAGAAAAAAGGGCCGCACTACCAAAGTCTCCGCAAGCACTTCTTCCGGCAAGGGCCACCGTGTCGCTCCACGATGGCAAAGAATGTTGTGCTGCATTGCTGCCGAGTATGAATAGGTGGAACCTAATGGACTAATTCATAAGCTCTGTGCTGGGCGCTTTTCGTTTCTTTTGTTGTTTTTTTAGATAGTATAAAATACGTTGGCTGCATATCCATGTATTTCCCACAGCCACCACTTTTCAGTCGTGAGCTGAATTGTAACCAATGAGTGTGCTTAAATAAAATGCATGGGCAATTCAAGCGTTTCTCTGATTTTAGGCTGATGAGTAAAGATGCAGAACAAGTAAACAAAGGCGTTCAATGTTTTGAGTCATTTCACATCAGAAGCCCTACAGATGAGCACGGAAACTTTATTCTCTCACTTGCATTTTTGACTCTTTCACTCCCAGTGGAAACCGAGCTGCACTAAGAAAAATGAGGGCAAACAAATGCAAAATCGGCACTTTTCACCCCCCAAATCACCACTTTCCTGCCGATGCTCGACTAAAGCCAACAATAGATTCCGAAAGCAAATTTCCTACCAATTCCAAAAATGTGGTCCAAAAGTACTGTCGACCAAGTAGCTTTTTTGCAAATCTGGCTTGTTTGAGGGCTACCTGAAATCGCGGCCAATTTCTCAGTTGCTACACAGCGATGCACAACTGCATCAGGGCGCCACCATCTTGAAGAAGAGTGCAGCTACAGCCAAGAAACTGGCCTTTTTCATTCCCAGGACGTTCACAAATACAAAAAACCACACTCACTTGGCCTACACACAATACTTAACTAGAAAATGCCCCCAAGCCTGGCCTAGCCCTAGATTTTAACATTCTACTCTGTGCCACCTGCAGGGTCGGCTNACATTGTACGTAATTATTAGGCCTAATCACTTGTATAATGGACCTACAAATGGCTACCCGATGGAAATTAGACAGTCTCCTCGAAGATCTGACATTGTATTTAGCTTGGTGTGATAGTTGTATTTCTTACTGTGTACTGAGAATGACTGATGGAGTAGTATCTTCTGTGTGGAGGCTCGTGTTCGGTAACGCAGACCACTGCACAAACATCGACGATGAAAAATGGTTGGCCAAAGCATTGGATGCAGCCATTGAACTCAATGAAGCAGAAACTGACCTTGGAGTAAAAGAAATATACGAGGGATACATAAATGACTTGCGCAGCTATCAGGATGAGTTCTTATGCCGAAAAGAGGCAAACCACACAACCCACAAACAAACAGCCCCCGTCGATTATTTCATAGAATGCGAGACGGATAAGGTGACAAAAATCGAGCTGAACAACGCATGTGAAACCACAGAGCCCCAGTCACTGGAGACAAGTTATCCACTGTTGGCAACATGCAGTGCTAACAAGCCAGAGAAAACTCAGGTAGAGCACACCGATACTGACAGCGTTTACGGTCGGCATCTGGAAAACGTCAAGCCCACTAGTTCCGCGGCGTTACTCCAGAGTGCAATTTGTCCTGCCAGACACGTCACAAGAAGCTTCTGTAGCCCTCAACGCGATGCCGAGGACAGCATGATTACGAAATCTGGCACCGACAAATCAGGTGACGTTGTATACATTCGTGAGGACGACGGTAACCCATATGGTGTCGCAGAATTGCCCAACACTGCGATATCTTCCCATGCAGTCAGCCTTGACGTTTCAGAGAACATCAGCACCTCGGCTTCCTCAAATGATGCGCAAAATGTTAAACAGGGTTTCTTCAAGAAATTGAAGACGACTTTTAGAAAAAAGGGCCGCACTACCAAAGTCTCCGCAAGCCCTTCTTCCGGCAAGGGCCACCGTGTCGCTCCACGATGGCAAAGAATGTTGTGCTGCATTGCCGCCGAGTATGAATAGGTGGAACCTAATGGACTAATTCATAAGCTCTGTGCTGAGCGCTTTTCGTTTCTTTTGTTGTTTTTTTAGATAGTATAAAATACGTTCGCTGCATATCCATGTATTTCCCACAGCCACCACTTTTCAGTCGTGAGCTGAATTGTAACCAGTGAGTGTGCTTAAATAAAATGCATGGGCAATTCAAGCGTTTCTCTGATTTTAGGCTGATGAGTAAAGGTGCAGAACAAGTAAACAAAAGCGTTCAATGTTTTGAGTCATTTCACATCAGAAGCCCTACAGATGAGCACGGAAACTTTATTCTCTCTTGCATTTTTGACTCTTTCACTCCCAGTGGAAACCGAGCTGCACTAAGAAAAATGAGAGCAAACAAATGCAAAATCGGCACTGTTCACCCCCAAATCACCACTTTCCTGCCGATGCTCGACTAAAGCCAACATTATATTCCGAAAGCAAATTTTCTACCAATTCCAAAAATGTGGTCCAAAAGTACTGTTGACCAAGTAGTTTTTTTGGCAAATCTGGCTTGTTTGAGGGCTACCTGAAATCGCGGCCAATTTCTCAGTTGCTACACAGCAATGCACAACTGCATCAGGGCGCCACCATCTTGAAGAAGAGTGCAGCTACATCCAAGAAACTGGCCTTTTTTATTCCCAGCACGTTCACAAATCCAAAAAACCACACTCACTTGGCCTACACAATACCTAACTAGAAAATGCCCCCAAGCCTGGCCTAGCCCTAGATTTTAACATTCTACTCTGTGCCACCTGCNCTAAGTTCTACCTCACCATGAGTGCCACCATTACCTCCATTGAACGGGTCGAGAATCCTCATCTGTGGCGATGTTACACGTTGTGAGTCACAATGACAATTTTATGCTTTTTTGATGAGTGTGATAGAGTGAAATTAGACAAATTTTGTGTAGCTGACTGTCTGCACCATTCTTGGTGAAATATCCGGTTAGTAGTTTAATGAATAGAATGGATTCCCAATGGCATTCTACATCGAAACTTGCTCAGAGGAGTAGGAGACACTTTTGTGCAATGCTCGATTGTTTGCTCGATTGAAGCCAGGATTTGAACCTGGGTCTCCCAAACGCGAGTCCAGAGCTCAAACCGCTTAGCCACACATTCTAAGGAATATACTTCCATTTACTGGGAGCTATGGTATCTTTACATACAATCGTTTTAGCAGTGTGACATATGTGCAGTAAGTGCTTAAACAATGTGACATTGTGTCAGGCATTCTTCCTGTAGAGAGCCTCTGCAAATGCAGTAATTAACAATTAGTTGTTTTTATACATTTGTATATTAATGTTCCTATTCACAGACACAAAAATCTGATGCTGGAGAAGAATGGTCCCACAGGCTTGAACGAAAAACACCTGTTTCATGGCACCAGCTCACATCTGATCGACATCATATGTGAACAGAACCTCGACTTCCGGTTGTCTGGAAATGCCAACGGAACTGTTTTTGGCCACGGTAAAATGCAATCTCGTGGGGGCGCTGTGCTACATTATCGTTACTAGTAATAGAGTGGGTCTGATGCACTTTTCTACGCTTTGATGAACTTATTTTCGTG
This sequence comes from Phoronis australis, assembly GCA_002633005.1. Classification (NCBI taxonomy): domain Eukaryota; kingdom Metazoa; phylum Phoronida; family Phoronidae; genus Phoronis; species Phoronis australis. Next base: position 398,717 of record NMRA01000090.1, read on the forward strand.
GTGTAGTTATTGCTTCCTTCAGCTCCTGTATAGCTATCAGGGCTTGGAATTTTCCGCGGAAACACGGATTTCCGCTTTTTTCAAATGTTCTGTCCGCGCATTTTATAATATTTCCGCGTAAAAAAAAATCGGATTTGATATAAAATTTCTGCGACAAATTCCTTTCTTACCGCGGCGTTGCAGACAACGTTCACCTCGAAAAGCGGAAGTTGCTCTTTATGTTTCGGAGGAACGTAAATTGTCAACATTGCCGGGGCATCTGGGATAGCGTGGTGGGATTTTCAATGGCGTCTCGTGTTATTGTAAACCGGCGGCGATAAATACTACGGCTCTGCAGCCAAAAATGTGTGGGTTGGGAGTGGACGGCTGAGCTAAAAGGACGCAGACGCATGCTACTAATAGTGGTAACGTTTTTTTTTTTTTATAGTCCTCCCGATTTTTCTCGGGGAAAGGTTCACACCGACCATTTCAAGGCTGGGTAGCGCGCATGATTTGGGCCGTAAAAGTTTCCGCGTTTTTTGTCATTGGTCATTCCAAGCCCTGAGCTATCAATGTTGGATTCTTAACCACAGAGCTTTGAGGTTTAAAGACGTGGCCTCGCTCATGTGATCTTGAGTTGTTGCCAGGTGAGCAGGCAACAGAGGTCACAGGAAATGTCTCCACGCTTCTTTTTTGAATTTACAATTTTGGGGTAGGCCAACGGCAATAAACTGTGGAACGTTTTCTTGAGTCACTAATGGTTTTGACGATCTTCTTGGTAATGGTAATGGAGTGATGTCACAATAAGGAATATTATGAGACTGATTTCATGTGGGGTGAAATGCCATTATATTTCCATTTTTAGCTTTATAGCTGAACAGGACGAAATACACCTTTAATTATAGCTCATCTGATGCAAGTTCAGTTGATGAAAGGGCTTTGCAATTTCAATGTTTAACATGTCACATTTTTGTACTTAAGGAACATATTAAGAAGTTTAATGAAAAATCTTTTCCTTTTTTAAATTCGTTTTTTGTAATTTCAAAAATCTGTTTTCTACCTGTATTCGACGCTGGCTGCATGCAAAGGTTTTGCTAAGACATGTGCACCCTTTCACTGGTGTTTTTGACGTGTGTATGAAAGTTAATACTTGAAGGGAATAAAGTTTTCTGTGCAATAGAATTTTTTCTAAAAATCCATGAATTGATAATAAAGTTTTTTGTTTGTATTTTTCTCCAAAATCTGATTTGAGAAGAGCTGACAACTTGTAATTGACTCTGTGTCATTTTAATATGTTTTGTAAGCATTGTAACATGTGGTGATATAAGTGTCAGGCCTCCTGCACTATTTTTTGTTTCACAGGTGAATTCTCTCCGCCAAAGCAAACATTATGGTGTTTGTATCCTTTGTTTGAATTGAAATTGGCTACAATGCCTGGAATTCACCCGACGACCAAACTTTCTTGACGACTGAAATTAATATGCCGTGACAAGTAACTTAATGTGCCTGGTCTGAAACTATAACCAACTGTCGGTTCTTTCAAACCTTAAAAATTGTCCCTAATTCGAGGATTTTAAAGGATGAGACCGACTATAACAATAAGTCACCAACATCAAAATTTAGTCCTTGACAGAAAGCATATGTTTCTTGTGCTTTTAAAATTCTTTAGTCTTTAACTTTTCATTTTTCAGGGACCTACTTTGCCACCTCAGCGTCTACGTCTCATAGTTACAGCTCAAAAACCAGGGCTGGAAGTGGTTAGTATATAGATGTTGATCTAGTTATGTGTTTGTTGGTTCAGTCGTACAGAGGTCAAAAGGCCAAAGGTCAAGCTTTTTATAGTATCCTTGGCATTACTTGCAAACCAGTTGCGACTTATTTTTGTGTGCTGTTACTCAAGCGAAATATCTTTTTAGGCACCAATTTTGCTGTTTTAAAGATATTCTCACCAGTTAATTTTAGTAATACAAACTTCAGGCAACCTATTCTCAAATGGCGATCTTTCCATAACAAGTTTTGGTCGTGATAGACCGGCCCAAAAATCCTCCCCTCATTTTTGGGTCGGTCGAAATTCCTGAGTCAACCACATGCCTTTATTTGGCCGGTAACATGAGATTTCACGCTAATACACATTATCAGCTGATGGCGTTAAGATAAGAGTTGCGAAACAACATGTCTGTTTTCACTTTTTCGCTCTTCTGATGGATTTAAACTAATAGAAAATTCGAAATCTTCATAAAATTTTGACATGCTCTCTCTGTCAGTAAATATCGGTGAAGCTTTAGCTGTCGGTCGCTTCGGTCAGATCAGCCGAGTTTGAAGTAACTTTTAGTATTACTGCGCGGTAAGCGGTTTCCTTTGTTTTGAATTATATATCCATTAAGTGTTTAATGTACGCTTATAATTTCTAAGTAAATACACAGAAATTAGTGTGAAATATCAGTAAACCTGAGTTAAAATTCATGAGAAAGTAAATTTCACGAATTTATGAATCCGCAACAGTCTTAATTTGCGCAGTGCCACAGTATTCTAAGTAATCGGTTCTAGTGGGTGTCGTGAGCACGTGTGTGAACTGTAAAGTTTTGTCTTTTTTGCCGTTTCAAAAGGAGAGCGACGGGTGACCGTGTTCAAGCACATAGATTTCTGTAATGACGCTAATTTCAAAAGTTAATGATTTTTGTCGGAAGTCATGGGGGGAAAATCCGGAAGGAAGTTGGACGGAAAATGACACTTAAATTGTTGAAAATTACCATCTATTTTCCACAAGAATTATCGAGAACTTTTTAAGACCACCACATTACAAGCAACGCTGAACGGCAGTTCCACCACGACATAGGTATTTGGTGGTTATACCATCCACTAACAAGCAGTGTCACAAGTTCTGTATCCGTGTTCGTTAAAAACAAATTTTAGAAAGAGTATATTGAAGCGATCAAACGTTATAAATGACAGGTACGTTATAATGTGACTCAGTTGCACTTTTCCTGTACCTTCTAATTGTTTGTATGTTGGGTTAACTAAACACACTTGTCGAAAAAGTGCTGTTCTGTATAAACTTAATGCTGCCGTTGTGTTGACGTTCAAAGCATCTCATCATTCACTTAAAGGTAGTTCCATTGCCAGACCAGGCGTAATCATCATGTTTATTGCCCCCACAGCCGAGTGGGTAATGAACTATTGAAATCGCTGATAAAAGTGTGTCAAGTTTATAGTCCCTGTAACCCCCCCAAGATTCTATCATGATCATTTCACCTTATGCAACAAGAATTTTTTTCAGAAGACTTTTAGATATAGAATTTTGAAGCTTAATTTTTATGCGCCCACATATGTATATGTGGACGCATTATGCCGTCATCTCTGTCCGTCCGTCCGTCCAGGCGGCGTCCGGCGTCCGCTGCTCTATCTACAAAACCCTTTGACATACGTTCATGAAATTTGGCACATATGTTCCATTCATGAATGGGACGGCATGTGCGAACTTTNCAGTGAAATGCTGACCTCTTTTTATGCGCCAACATATTTATAAGTGGACGCATTATGCCCCGTCATCTCCGTCCCACTGGGCGGCGTCTGGGCTGCGTCCGCTGCTCTATCTACAAAACCCTTTGACATACGTTCATGAAATTTGGGACATATGTTCCATTCATGAATGGGACGGCATGACTGAACTTTCGGACGGAGTCGACCACCGGTGTGTCCCCTAGTGGCAATTTAATTTTTTACGTTTACCTTTGTATCTTCAAAAGTCTTTAACGGATTTTCATGAAATTTAATATGTAGGCACCTATTAGTGAGATGACGCTATACTCCCGTTTTCAGATGGATTCGACATAGTTTGCGACACCCAATGGTCACTTTTACTGTTTTTGAGTCTGTTTTTTTTTTGGCGTCCACCCCTCTATCAACCAAACTGCTCTAAGTATGATTGTGAAAATTGGCATGTATGTTCTTACTGTGAAGAGGACGGTTGACGAGATAAATTGCCGAAAAATTATTTCGAGTTCGTTTCGAGTACAAAAAATTAGATCAGTTCCGGGCCCTGGAGGACCCGTGGTTGTTTGTAAATTAGTCCTCAATTTGCAATTTAAAAAGATTANTGAAGAGGACGGTTGACGAGATAAATTGCCAAAAAATTATTTCGAGTTCGTTTCGAGTACAAAAGATTAGATCAGTTCAAAGAATGTTGTGCTGCATTGCCGCCGAGTATGAATAGGTAGAACCTAATGGACTAATTTGTAAGCTCTGTGCTGAGCGCTTTTCGTTTTAATTTTGAAGACTTGCAACGTTTTCCACTTCGAAACTCGACCTAATTTGAAGTTAGGAACACCAGTTCTGGAAAACGGATAAGTGAATTTCTTTGAAACTTTCCATTTTAGGATTTATTAATCAACCTCAAAAATGCTGTCAGAATTTTCCTTTTCAATGCCTAGTTTTTTGTACCGTAAGGTAGATTGTAAGAGAACTGTTTATTTTTTACAAAAATGTATTTTTGCGAGTCAATTACTAAATGAGTAAACAAAATTCCTAACAGCATCTTTGAAGTTTTCGTTTTAAAAAGGTTTCATAAAAATCGACCAAGGAATTATATTGCTATGGATGTGCGTTTCTTAAAAATGATATTTTGACTTAAAAAAAGGTGTTAACACAATGACAATAATGGCACATCAATATAAAACATTTTATAATCTCCGATCTTTATAATTCAGAAAATACGTACTTTTACTGCTTGACCGTTTTTTGACATAGAGTCAAAATGAAGGTCGCTAAATAAGGTTTGAGACACCACTAGTTCCGTATCAAGCTACTGTGTACCACTATGCAAGCCCAATTCGAAACATTGTGCTGGTGTATTCTTGCATCTGCTTTTGAAAGGTTGGTTAACCTCAATTAAGTCTAAAGCATTTTCTTGAATACTGGTCTCAATAGTGTTAAACAGGGTTTAGTCCAGTTTTAGAAAAAAGTAGCCAATAATACTTACAAATGTTTTGTTTACAGCTGTTGTGGCATGTGTGCGTGTCATATTTTATTCTTTTATAACTTGTCACTTTGAACATATGCTTTGTGCAAGAGAATGAGTTACCCATATATTCACATTTTGATGTTGATGTGATGCAATCACATCAGGCAGAAAAATATAAATCGGTTCATGTTAGTTGAGGTTAGTGTTAACATATAAGTAAGACTCTGACACACCACAACACAGAAATGCCAGAGTAAGAATTTATTATTTCCACAATTCATAAATGCCATGAACTATACACCAATTGTGGAATAATATGAACTTGGGTATTTTGATGTAAAACGGTGAATATTAACTACTGTACATACTACTGAAAACAAACTGCCATTGACCAAACTCCATGATTACCTCTTTGCCATATGTTGGACCAAAGTTTGCTTCATGGAACTAGCAAGTTTTTCCATTTCTGCTATTTTACCTCTCAACATTTCATTTTGTTTAGCCAAAGTCGCAGCTGTCTCATCCATCATTGCAAATTTCTGCTTCCTCGTTTCCCTTGATCTTTTAGAGGCTACATTGTTCTTCATTCTCCTCTCTGCGTATTTCTCCTGCCACTGTTGTTCCTTACCAGCCTGTTCACAGTCAGACCTACATCTCTTAGGTAAATAACTATGGTCAAGATCAGAGGAAGACAATGATCTCTTTGCTTCAGTTTTTGTAGTGGTTGTCACAGAAACATCTGCCCTTATTGATTGATCCAAGGACTGGCTCTTAGATTCAAGCAGTGACGTGCCACTAGTTGTCTCAACTGTGGCATTCTGAAATGAATAGGCCATGACCATGATTCTCTCTGTTCTGTTCTGGTAAGCAACAAGGCTAGTCCTTCCTTACAACCAGGTTTTACACACAATATTGCTTTCCTCAATGTTTAGTTTCAGAACATGTGCTAGCATTCAAAACTAAATTCCAAATACAAATAACTGTTCATGGAATGCATATTCATCACTCTCTGTTATGATGGGCCATTTATGCCATAATGGTCACAGTCACAATAGCTGTGCTCACACTTGACTATTAAAACACTGTTTCAACTGTGGTTCCTAATCGCATCAAGCTAACACAAAAATGAAACCCTGGAGTATAGCCATCATAACCAGAACTAATTCATAGGAGACTGCAACTGCTTTCATTCACACTCACTGAACATACTTTAGAAGTGATGGCAAACACAAAAGTACATGAGCTGTTCAGTGTAGACTGATCAATGACATTGAAATGAAAAATTGTGAAAATAAAATTTAACTTATGTTCAAGAAATTAGCACAAAGTTTGTATCACTGCAACATTACCAGAGAAAACACAAAATTTACTAGAAGTCTCAGTTTAGTAATTTTATAATAATTAAATGTTTTCAACCATAAAGTCTCTTGACTCCATATATCACAAACATCAATGCGACTTAAGCTATTACAAACCTCAGTAAGAAATTGTGACAAATCTGTAAATATGTCCATGCCAAAGCCATCCTCCAGATTACAAAATGAATCTTCTATGGTCCAGCTGTCATCAGCTGAGGTTACTTGATCGTATAACTTTCCTTCAAGTACCGATGTAAGCAATTCTTGTGGAGATTCGATGTCCAGGCAATCACTGCTACTTGGGCATAGCAGAGCCACATCATCTGAAAACACAAGTTAATTGCAAAGTATGAGTTGACAATAGGAAAATACCAGCTTTTATGTATGTTTATCAGATTTGATTCCTCCCAAATGTAAATTCATCAACAACAAATACAAATTAATGATAGACACATTTGTCAACACACACAGCTTTATAAACAGCTGAAAACTGAGATTAAATGTTAACAAAATTAAAAGTGACAAATTCATGTTTGAATGTGTAAATCCTTTGTTAAGTTTAACTTTTCCATCGAGAAACTCTTAACACAAAGACTCAGCTCTATAAACCCTGGCATTCACATGTATCTAACTGAACACTATAGCACGTGCACACTAGTAAAATAGTGCCCTCAGTTTCAGGCGGTGGTGCAACACTTGATGACGCAATCTTGGCTTTCCTAGCCAAGATGACCTAATTCCAATTATATCGAGGAACTACCAATGAACTTGCCGGGGCAAGAATCGCTTCCCTGTCATTTCCCTGATAAATACCTCTGTCAAATAGGCCACTTGGCTTTTGCATTCCACGTAGGACACTGCAGGGATACGTTAATTGCAAATTGTAGGTCATCTCCAACGACCGATTTCTCCGTTTCTTGTCTTGAGTGGATTATAGCAACACTTGCTCCTTCAGACATGACTTTCGAGAATCTACACTTTCAATAAAAGGTCCTTTTCCTAAATAACACAAATAATACTTTGTGAGAACAGGTGAAATTGAGGAGAACAATATTCTGAACCTTATTTTCAGAGACTGGATCCACTCCAGTGCATACAATATGGTGGCCCCGCAATGACAAGCGTCAAGTGGGGATGAAACAAGTTACAAGGGTTGGTTCCTAACAATTTAGAAGAACATTTTATCAATTCTGTTCTCTTGGAATAACTGCGCATCACAAAAATAGATAACATCAGCAAAATTCTAAAACACATCACAAGCAACAGAACCCACCCACTTACCTGGACGAACTGATATCGAACAGCGCTCGTGCGCAGCCGCGCAGTATTTATATCTGTTGTATTGTTGCTAAATTTAGTATATTACTCTGCCAGGCGATGTTCTTTAAATAGACTATACGTCAGCTACAGCCAATCAAATATCGCCATAGTTTTCGCTAAGTTAAATTGGTTTTTATAATCAATACTGTTTTTCCCAAAACTCTGAAGAGACGCGCAATGTGCAGCACATTTTGCTTTTTTTGGTATAAACATTTGTTTATCAATCTCTTATTATTAAAATGTTAAAAAAATTGGGAGGATAAATAGTACATAGAATAGCCGTATTTCTGAAGATTTTTATCAGTTTTAACACCAACTGATTTGTGACTTTTCACTGCATATTTTATAGTCATACGGATGAGCGTGTGATCTTAGCACAGTTCTCCTAAAAATGAAAGAAATGAAGTTCTCAAATAACATCCACATGTTCCTCTTGCTGCAAACTGCTGACTGGAATGTCAACGCAAGCACTGAGAATAGTCTTGGCCAATGGGGTCAAAGAACACTTTTGCGTTATTGACCTTGTTTTCATATTATATCCGGGCATGTTTTGTTTAGTTGTTCAGGTCAGCCATCTTGATGTTCGTGGGGAGAAAACCGTGATTTACTTTTCATCGTTGTTGTCATTTCGAACATTTATTCGGACAGTCATAGAAATGCTCGAATTAGAGAGACATTGTCCACAGAAATGTTTAGTCATAAGAAGAATAAAAGTGGTTTCAAGTCCTTAGAGATTTAACCCACGCGCTGTAGTGAACGTGTAGGCCTACGACGAGTTGGTGATGAAAAGCGCAGTGAACAAACCAGTAAAAAGTTGAGGATCACAAGAGACTGAGACAGAGCAAGTTATACTGCTCCTTTTAATCGCGCTACCAACTGGACAGATTCAACCATCAGCATGACACGTGTGACAGATATAATAGTTGTTCTCTCAGTTTGTGTTATCGGTGAGTGAAGCCTTGTCATAATGTCATAGGCCTACTTCGCCTACTACTACTACTAGTCATTCTGCTCGCTTCGGTTCTAGTAAACAGTGCGCTCGCTGCCTTGTCGTCGCTTGTCAGCCCTGTGGAGATGATGTCGATGGGCATGCCATATAGAACGTCTGGATAATCACCGTGTGTGTCCCTCTCTTGATTTCAGAACTAGAGACTATTATACTATAATAGTATTTTAGTTCAATGTATTTTATGTGGTTGTTTTACATCTTTTTAATCAAACCAAAGTTTGATGTACATTATTAGCATAGGCTTAACTAAAGACTAAAGTACTGAAGATTTTGGAGCAAAGGCAAATTGCTGATTGAGCTTCTACCTTAATTTGGAATCAGTTGCAGAATAAAAGTAAAGCTGAACAGGGATGTACCTTAACCAAACTGACTAGTCGTCAACTGGGACTAGACATTGATTACTGCCAGTAGAGATGGTGGAGCTCCATAGGCGCTTCAGGGGGTATGACGCCATACCACATGCCGCGCACAGTGTTAAAAATGGCGAGTTACCGATTGGGAACTGAAAGAGGGACTGCTCGAAGAAAAAAGTTTGATAACGGGAGTGTTTGTTCGAGTTGAAGGGAATTAAATAGGCCTAAATCGACGGCCTCCTATGTTGTCCCTCTATGCGCAAAAGGTATTTATTACAACATGACTTTTATGTTTTAATCAGTGCGAGGCATAAATCGATGAAAAGCTTTCAGCGTATGAAGCGCCTATAGGAGCTCCACCGTCTCTACTGGCACCTCTATATATTTCACGTATGTCTCTGTATCTTCATTCTCGGGGAACTTCAAATTCAAAATATATGCCACATGCCAGAAAAAAAGATTTAGCAGAACCACTGTGGAACCGCTTAACCACATGGAAATGTGTTTACTACTTGTTCGAGGTCAAGGTTATGAGGCTCTCAATCAAATCGAATCCCCTGTCAGCCACAGAGCAGCTTCGTATGAACCCTATGTACATATGATAAAAAGATTCCATTGAAAATGAAGACAAAGCGTAGTTTTGATCCTGAGAAAGTTCTGTGTCTGCATGCTTATAGCAGTTGAGAACGAATGCTACAAGTCGCCTCATGCCTCTGTGACTGTGTTCACGAACACAACAAGTTGTGAAAAGAAATAAATCCTCACTGAAATTCCTTAATTCGCTGTTTCGATCTCGTGTTCACAACGTACTTCAACCACTGACCCAACTTCTGCATGCGTTTCGCATTTGGGTTTCATATCAGTCTTCCAGCACATGGTGTGCCTGACGAACTGTTAACCTACTTCAAAGTGGACCTCAATGCACCAGCTTGACCCACTTGATATTTTGGCTCTGCCCGTGACCCAGTTGGACGCGATGCATTGGAAATCGGTTGAAATGTTTTGATGATGATTAACTTAATTACGCACTGCAAATTCAGATGGCATTTGGCGTGAATGTTGAAATGATAACATAGCTATGTAGTATGTAAGTTATATTGACCAAAAACAAGTTTTCACAGAATAATTAACCGAAGACCTTGATACTTTACTCCTCCCCGGCTTTTTCTCGGCAAATTTACTTAATTTGAACTTACGAACACAAGTTTTCGAAAACGGCTTGGTGCATTTCGCTGAAACATTACAAACTTAATGTTTATTCATCAATCTCAAAAACCTTGTTAGGATTTTTGATATAAAGGCCTAGTTTTTGCTTAATATAACAAAGACGAATAGGACTGGTATTTTTTCACAAAACTACCTTACATTTTGCGAGTTGTCCTAGAAACCAAACGATAAGACTAATCTGAAATTCATAACAGCGTTTTTGAGGTAACTGGTGAAGTTTTCATTTCAATAAGGTTTCATTAAAATTGATCGGGGGTTATTTTGCTATGAATGTATCTTAAATATGAAATTTTGGCTTTAAAAAGATCTTACGGTAATAATGATAATGGTACATAACTATAAAACCTATTTTCCTATTCCCTGATCTTTTTTCTTTTAAAGAATACTTTTACTAGTTGACAAAGCCCATGTTTGATTGATAGAATGGAAGCCACTAAATAAGGTTTAAGATAACCTTAAATACCACAATAATGAGCTTCGATTCATTAATTACTGGTTAATTTTCCTTGAAATTGGCATGCTGCATGACAAGTCATCTTCAGACATTTGCATTCAATTTACTTTCAGGCACAATGACCGAGATATCTAACAGTATTGATGAATCATCAAAGACAAAAAGAACTTTGACCTGTGATGCTTATGATCGTAAAATGTGTCTCAAAACTGGTAACAAATGTGGCGGAACAATGGAGTGCCAACACTACTGTTACTCCAGCTGGTCATTCACAGCCAATGGCAGTGTACAATTGCATCTTAAAGGATGTTGGATGACTAAAGGCGAATGTCAGAACAGAGAGTGTGTAGATGTCACAACTACCCGTGACTTGAATGTTATGTTCTGCTGCTGTACTGGTCACAGGTGTAACTCCAACTTCACCTACTCACCTCTACCTACTACAACTACTTTTCAACTCACTGCCAACTGTAAGTATGTTGGAACACCATTCAAACTCAAACCAAACACTTTGCACTCACGTTGTAGGGCATCACTAGAACAGGTTGTGCCAGTTTTAAATCTACCCCACGGTCCCACCTCCTGAGTCGAGGGTACGTGACTTTGTCAGTATTTTTGAAGAAGAACATTTCCAGATATATGTAGAGAACAGATTGATTGATTTCTTATGAAAGTTGAGTCCAAAGTATGTGATATCAGTACACTGGCACCATTACACTTTTGAGCGAATTCGACCACTGCAGTACTTTCTAGTGGCCATTTTGCTCCCAATAAGAGGCTTTTCAAGTATTGAAACTTGTCACATAGAAATGTAATGAGGATGCACTGGCACCATTTGGTTTTCGGACAGATTAGACTACTAAAGCACGTCCTCCATTCTGTGTTGAGATCGTTTCCTGGTGACATTTAGAAAACTGATTGAAAGATTTCAGTGAAAATCGACGTAGAGTTATGTTATGGGAATGCGGTGTCACTATTAAATCTTCATTCTTATTTGACCACTGTAGCACCTCCTAGTAGCCATTTTGGTATCTGATTGATGGATTTTAAAGGAAATTTGGCACAGAAGTATATGATGTCAGTGCACTGGCACTATTGAAATTTTCGGATGGATTCGACCACTGCAGCGTCTAGTGGCCATTTTGATTTAGACAAGGAGTTTTTCAAATGTTGTTTGGGGGAATAGCTTTCCCCGGTAACATCTAGACAATCATTTGACAGATTTCAATGAAACTTAACATAGAGGTATATATATGATGACAATGAGCTGGAGCAATTTGATTTTCGGGAAGGTTTGGCTACTGGAATGGGATTTTGTAAAATATTTTCCGGATGAAATCTAAGGAACTTATGGACAAATTTCATTGGAACTCGACTCGGGTGTTTATGATGCCACTGCGCTGACAATATTGAAATTTTAGGCGGATTGAACCTTTGCAGCTCTTCAAGTTTCCATTTTATTCTTGGCACAGGGCTTTTCAAGTGTTGTTTGGGTAAGAGTATGTTTCCAGACGATATTTAGAAAACTGACTGACGGATTTTGATGAAAGTTGTCACAGATATCAATGCGCTGGTACTGTTTGATTTTCAGGTGGATTTGACCACTGCGGCATCTCTTTGTGTTCATTTTGTTCTTTACAAAGAGTTTTTCGAGTGTATTTGAGGGAAAGGACGTTTCTGGATGATAGAGAAATGATTGATGGATTTTAATGAAACTTGACAATCGGCCTGCACCAATTGATTTCTGGGCAGATTCAACTTCTGCAGCACCTGCGTCTGGTACCTAGATTCGGTCAAGTGGACCCAGTGTTCTTGTTCACTTATCGTTTGACACTGGTCTCAACTTACTCCAGGGCTTGGAATTTTCCGCGGAAACGCGGATTTCCGCTTTTTTCAAGTGTTTTGTCGTTGTATTTTATTAGATTTCCAGGTAAAAAAAATCGGATTTGATATAAAATTTCCGCGGAAATTCTTTCTTACCGCGGCGTTGCCGACGACTTTCACCTTGAAAGCGGAAGTTTCTCTTTATGTTTCGGATGAACGTAAATTGTCAACATTGCTGGGGCACCTGGGATAGCGTGGTGGATTTCTTCAATGGCGTCTCGTGAGGTTGTAAATCGTGGTGACAAATACTACGACTCTGCAGCCAAAAATGAAGTCCCAATTTTTGTCGGCAAAACATCCTAATCGACATTTTCAAGGCTGGGTGCGCGCATGTATAGGGCCGTAAAAATTTCTGCTTTTTTGTCATGGCTCATTCGAAGCCCTGTTGCTCACATGCGTGAAAAGTGGTTTCTGTACATGGAAAGTAAACACACGTCATTGCTTGTGACAGGCGTGAGAGCAAAGAACAAATGTTTCTTGTCATGAGAATTCTGTGAACATTCAGTATTGTATGTTCCTTAGTGGACCATGTACTTGACGAGTTCTGTGAAGTTTCAGATATGTTCCTTTGTTGTCCATCTTCTTGACATGGTAATTATGTGGATATTCGATATCAAATATTCCTTAATCGGTCATGTACTTGACATGGGATCTGGGAATTCTGTGAACATTCAGTATCAGTGTTCTCCACACCTGAACATTAACAGGTCGCATGCGTGAAAATGTCAACAAATATGCCAGAAGCGTGCAGAGGTCAATTTTCTTTGCAGTACGCAATTACCTGTCTTGTTACCTAAGTATTTAGACAGTAATGTACAGGGGCGCAAAAAATAAATGCCTTTGTCCAATTTCTTATTTTTAAACAAGTGAAAATTTACTTATTTACAAACATTTCACATAAACCAGTTGTTTATTCAATGACTTTAAAATGGAAGTCTACACAAACATGTTTGAAACAGCTTGCGGAAACATTTTACTTATTACTAATGATGTTAATATCGATTGGCCCATGTTGATGAGAAAAGCACCAAAACTAACCAATAGTATTCGTGTAAGTGAGAAATAGACAATCAACAACCTATAAGAGTCATCAGAAAGTCTTCTATTTAAAGGTATGTTGACATTTCAAACACTGCTGTTGGGAAGTCCAGTGTTATGCAGTGCAGGGAATATTGAAAATTGCAATACGAAAAAAGTTCTGGCCTCGCAAAAGACATCCGTTGTACTAACCCCTGCACAAAGGTGTTGGGGCTAACTAGTTAGGCTTTGGAGAAATTATCGCTATCCATCTATTTTTTTCAATCAGTTGTCCTTGTCGAACACAGAAGGTGATTACAACAGCGATTAAAAATCAGTGGCTATTGAACAGATTATTTACTAAAAAGGCTACGCTATAAATAGACTTACCGTCGTGGTTTGCCACTTGAGCGGGATCGTGTAAGAGGCTTCCAAAAACTGACCACTTGGCATTCGTTCATTTTCAGTGAACTATGGCTCATTTGATGTCAAGACGTGGAACAGGCATGTCTATCATGCAGCGTGATTTTAGCAGTAGATGCAATGAATGTTCTTATGTACTAAGGTGATAATATCTGTTGATGGAATGAATATTCTTGTGTAAACATAGGAAAAAGGCTACTTTTATTGTGTCCTGTCAAACTTGACTCCTGACTGCATTTCTACATGCTAGAACCTAACCTTGTTTGCACAAACTCACGGTCCCGTGAAGTTGTAAATAGTAAATGAGATTGATTAGTTGGTTAACTTGTGGATGTGTTTGTTTCAGTGTCGACAACAGTTGTAGAGAGTGGAGAAGATAGCCTGAAGAATGTGTTATTATGCACAATAATTCCCATGTTAGTAGTGGCTGTCTTACTCATCACTGCCTGGTATATATGGCGCTTCAGATCCACTCATTATAATGTGGCAGTACCTGCTGAGGACCCCATGGAACTGGACACCCCTCCTTCACCTATTAATAGAAGTCTGACACCACTTCAGCTAATTGAGATCAAAGCCAGGGGTCGCTTTGGCTGTGTTTGGAAGGCGCAACTGCTGAACGAGATGGTTGCAGTTAAAATTTTCCCCATCCAGGACAAACCTTCATGGGAGGCAGAGAGAAATATCTATCGACTGCCGCTAATGAATCACCTAAACATCCTCAAGTTTTTGGCCAGTGAAAGGCGTGGAGACAACCTCAATATGGAGTTGTGGTTAATCACTGAGTTTCATAAGAATGGATCTCTGTATGATTACTTAAAGGGAAACACTCTTACGTGGACTGAAGTTTGTCATGTCGCTGAAACGATGGTGACTGGGCTGGCCTATCTCCATGACGATATCTCCATTGGTGACCAGCGCAAGCCAGCTGTTGCTCACAGAGACTTTAAGAGCCGTAATGTACTGCTAAAGCATGACTTGACAGCTTGTGTTGCTGACTTTGGTTTGGCAATGGTGTTTGAACAAGGCAAGACTTTGGGAAGCACTCATGGACAGGTAAGGATTATGTCTGTCCAGCTGTCAACATTTTATGATTGTATTGTGTGTTGTGCAGTTACATGACATTTCCTGGTGTGCTCAGTTTTTAGTATTGAAGTCGAGATTGATATTGTAATAATTATTTTAGCTCTGTAATTTATAATAGTACACATGGAGATTTGATAATGTGCTTTCAGGTGCTCTAGTTTTGTTTAGTAGGTGGACACCGCTGGAAAGGTAATAATATTTGTCTGATCATTTTGTTGACATTTATTTAGTTCTGTTCAATAGTAGAAAAGCTAGTAAAAAGCTGATAAACTGCTAAAACATGTATTGAAAGCAGTCTGTCATGTTGATCTAGCAGACTTAAGTGATGAATGGTTGTTAACAGCGTAGTTTATCACAATAAAACTATGAGAGGACCATTCCATTGTATTTTGCGTGTAATGGATGCGGCCAATTCAATTGTCTATAATTTTTAAATTAGTTAAAGGAGAATGCCACCCGATTTAATTAATCTTTTTTACCATCTTAATCGGTCTATATACACATCACCTCGTATAGGGACGATCTTACCTCGCCGAGAGGTGTCGCGTTAACCTGTGAGGAAGGTGAGAAACGACGCAGTGCTGAGTGAGTGCCGCTATGGTGTGGTGTATCGTTCCCGCTTATGCGTACTATGAAGCTACAAGGAAAACGGGTATATAATTTTTCAATTTCCTCGAGAGCCCATAATGCTTTGGAAGTGGCTCACGTTAATGAAGAATGAAAAGTAATACCAAGTCTGAGGCCGTGAAACGGTGAAACTTCTCTGTGTCTTTCAGTGGCCTGCATTTTGTCAGATCAGTTGTTGATTATTTTTTGATTATGGAGATTTGTAGTTGGCCATGAAAACAAAACAATTACAATTAATTCAAGGGGTGAGAACATAACATTAAATATATAACCTGTTTGATGACTGACTCGTTCGTGAGGCTTCTGTTTGGTCCTCCAGTTCCTTTTCTCAGCCCTAAAAAAACGTCGTAACCACACCTCTGTTAGATGCGGTTCAAAATCAGGATGGTCCATGAGACATATCTGCGGTTTTCCTGGAGGGCGTTTCACTTGCAGAATTCCGTGGCAGCAAATGCAAGCGTCAGTCGTTTCCATTATCGTGCAGTTAGCTCACTGACACCATGGCAAGTCATTCAAACGGTTTTCGGAACTATCCATGTGTTCCGTTGTCTGTGCACGTTCACTGAGCCTCTCTATTGCCGATGAAACCTAACAATCAACCTGTGAATTCTTCGTCGGATGAGTACTCATCTAAGTCGGGATTGTGAGTTGTCACGTTGACGTTAATTATTGTGCGTTCTGTTTTAAAATCAATTATTCTTATATAAAACTGAAACGGAGTCTTCTCGTTGGGTTCAATTTGTAATGCCTTGGAGTGTTCGCGAGTGCAAATGGTTTGAGAAGCCTGCAATGAATAAATCACTGCATTACCAGCTTTAGAAGCAATAAAGTAATTGAACAAGCAAGGCCGAGGTCGTGTGTGCGCATGCTAATTCAGTGTTTGCTGATATAAAGGTATTGTGAAACAATGACTTGATTTTATATCCTATGGTTAGTTAGGTATATCTCAAGGTTACTCTGTACCGTTATGTTAATTTATTTTGCAGATTTCTGTTCCTTACAGCCTGTCACCACTGAACAAGTCTGATGGCATGACATATCTGGCTACTGTTAATACGTTTTATCAGTTCATCATCTTTTTACTACTTGTTTTATTTCCGTTTAAATTATGGTAAAATTGAGGAAGAAATCGTTATATAATTGGCGATATATGAAATTTTGCCATGTTTATTGCTCATTTGGGAATTTGTTAGTTTGTATGCTCAGTAACAGGTCTTATTTCTTGTCCGATTGACAGGAAATGTACATTCATGTAACTCATTCAAAGCTTGAGGCTTAGTGTGTTTGATCAAAATCAGAAGCAGGATTGTGCTTGTGCTTTGGTGAAATTTTTTCAAATTTTTCCTTTGAAGGATTTTTCATAAAGTTTGGTCTGACCAGGAGCCTGTGTGGCTACAACTTAAAGCGTTCTCTAGCTTATTTCAACTTGTGTATCTGCTGCTCATCACTGATTCTTCACTGCTCTTGTCGGTTTTTCTGCTTCTGTACAAAACTGTGTTTTGTCGTCACTGCCGTAACCACCGTCGTCATGTTTCATTTAATGTTTCCAATTAATCTACAAGGATGTATTTCTTATAGTCACTTAACTCTATCATTCAGCTCTGCCGTTCACTCTCCAAAGCATGATCCTTGTTTGTCATTGATGTTACCTTGGCTCTGTGTGTGTCTGGGAAAACAGAGTAATTGAAGCAATTTCTACAAAAACTCTTTGTATGCTGTAGGTGGGTACACGACGTTACATGGCCCCAGAAGTGTTGGAAGGGGCCATCAACTTCAACAGAGATGCCTTCCTGCGTATTGACATGTATGCGTGTGGCCTTGTCTTGTGGGAGGTAGTGAGCAGATGTTCCACCGTAGAAGGTTTGTATGTTCAGTCTTTTTCATCATTCGTGTCGCCTCGACCTTTTTGCTGACACATGTGACTTGTTTGAATTGCCCTCGACATGTTTGAATCTCCTCACCCCCCTCGTGAGATTTTCTTAACTATGGTGAACACCAGTTATTTGTCACAAAAAATATTTATAAAGCGTTAACTGCAAAGCAATAAGTGAACTCTGGTTGATGTTGGCTAAGAGAAATCTGTCTTTGCTTTGATGCTGATTGCTGAATTGCCTTGGCAGCCTAAGTTTTAAGTTTGTCATGGTTGAATTTAAATCTGATTACTTGGTGCGGCTAAATTTAAACTCAGTAACGCGTAACGGTGGTTCATAATGTTGAACCTGTAATAAGGCACGTAAATGTACTCTCAAGACATTGGAACATCAAGTACTTTTGTATTATAGAGGATCTCGGCCGCTGCCGGCTTTCCACAAGTTTGTTGATGTTTGCGTGCTCCCATATTTAGTTTTTCAGTTATGGTGAATGTTGGGTGTGAACATGGGTTTAGTGACCATCTTGCTTTGAGCTCTGTTATTTGAAGCGGTGGGCATCAGTGGAGTTGTCTCCACTTGTAACCTGACACAAACTTTGACTTATAAAGTTTCGTCCCGTTATTTACCTGGTTACAAAACCCAAATCAGACGCTGAGTGACAAGTGTTATAACCTCCAACCAAAGAAATCCTTAAGATTGCCACTACTAAGGGGATTACATATTTTTAACCTAAAAGTAAATTTCAACTCAATGCTGGACAGTGCACGACAAATTTATATCTTCTTGTCATTTGGCTAACGTAAGTGCTGTGAGTTACACTGTCCTCTGGTCCTATTGCAGGCACTAACAAGGAATATTTGATGCCATTTGAAGAGGAAATAGGTCTACATCCGACACTGGAAGATCTTCATGAGTGGGTGGTTAACAAGAAGTTCAGGCCTCAGTTTAAGGAATCCTGGATTAAGCATCAGGTGACCTATTCCTTAACAATCCACCATGTTAACAAGTATTTTAGGTAACCCGTGCCGCTTTCACACTAAGTAAAGACATAAAACAGCAAGTGGTCAACTCTATCATGGTGTCCAGTCGCCGTGAGAAACCTGAGAGATAGCATGAATGATGAATTGTCACATTTTGGAGAAAAATATGTTGTGGAAAATGGAAAGTATTTACAAAAATCTTGCTCAAAAGCCCTGGTTAAGGAAATGACCTTGTGACATGGAATCATGTGTTTGTAACATATATACTCACTGATGCTCAGGAATTGTGTGTTTTCATTGTAGCATAGTGATTGTTTTACTTGAAACAGTAGGTGCATAAAAATTGCTACCGTGGCTTATTTTTGACTTGAATGTATTCACATTCTAACACCAGGACAATACAGAGCTGCTGATCAAAACTAATGTCAGTGACCAAAACAACAATATAAACGTCAAGCATATCGTGTGTAGTACACTGTGGGCGAATGTCAATGCCCCAGTGCTGCTCTTGTTATTGTTGTTGTTGTTACCGTGCTTCAGTGTATGGACTTCAATGATTTTTTTGATCAGCTGAATCAGCTGATTAATGCTTTCATCAGTAGACCTACTGTACATAACTAATTATTTGAATTCACTGTCTTGACTGTTAACTGTGTGTAATAGTATGACAATTTTCTTACAAAATTAATAGTGGTAGGATAAACGTTTATAGACAAGGCACTAAACAGCTGACTAGCAAATCTTAGAAATTGCACAAAAGTGATCACCTGTATATATGTGCGTTTTTGCTCGTGCAATTGGAGGCGATACCTTCCTCCTTGCCTCAGTTTCTCGGTTTGACTTATAGTTGACATGGAGTATGAAGATCAGGCGCAACTTGCTTTAAATCAAAACTGGTAACAAACGTTGTCACCGTAGTGTCAGTTTGTTCCATGTCAGTCCTGTTTAAAAACAGACTTGACCTTCATCATCTTGTTCTGTGTCAGCTGATCCTTGTCACCTTTTTTGTAGTATAAACGGGACTAGAGACATTAAAATAACCCCTCCCTCCAAAAAGGACAGAAAGTACTAACATAGGTCATTTAAATTGGCCCACAGAATTGGAGACCCATGGTCACATTTTGCCAAAATGATCCCTGATATGGAATTGCTCAACAGTATTGTGTTGTGAAAGGGAAGTTTNAGTTTTGTATTGACTTCTTTTCTGTTAATTTAATATTTCCCCTTCAAATTTCCAATTTAAAATTGTTAGGTCATTTGTCTAGGTGACCTCCACAACAGCTTAGTGTAAAGCAGTAGTGGTGACCTACTTAGCTCAGCACACAGGGAAAGTAGTCTGAATAGAGGCTCAGCAGGATAAGGGTTAAAATAACCCCTCCCTCCAAAAAGGACAGAAAGTACTAACATAGGTCATTTAAATTGGCCCACAGAATTGGAGACCCATGGTCACATTTTGCCAAAATGATCCCTGATATGGAATTGCTCAACAGTATTGTGTTGTGAAAGGGAAGTTTATTCTGTTATTAAGGGAAATCTTATCTCTGGAAATGTTTTGGTTAGCTGTCATAGGCCCCTGTTCAGTTTTTCATTGTGTTCCTGATATGTAACACTTGAGTTGGTTAGGGACATAGTTGAAATGCAGGTTTAAAATATTTCAATGTATGAAATTGACTGCAAAATAAAACTCAAAGTACTACAATCCTTGTTGTAGAGAGTGCAGGCATGTGATTGTATGATGTTGGTTGTTGTAGGGAGTGCAGGGTCTATGCGACACTATAGAGGAATGCTGGGATCATGACTCTGAAGCTCGTTTATCAGCTGGATGTGTGGTGGAGAGGATGCAACAGACGGTCTCTAGTAACTACAGCCCGGACCTACCTTTGTTAATTGACACAAACAATCAGGCAGTGACTGAAAAGGTGTTCACCATGTGAAGCCATCTTGTCTTTGTCTCTCTGCTGCTCTCCAGTGTTTACTGGATGTCAAACTATTTGATCTGGGTGGTTATTTTTACACGTCACAATGCAAGTGAAGATCCATCTCAGTGTCAACCATCTGCTGTGCCCTTGATAACCTATCATGTGTTTAGTGCATCAGAGAGCTCTCAATGACTGGATCAAATGGTCTTGGTATTCAAGAGCTAACATCTGTTGATTCAATGGTGTGCACAGATTGTGACAGTTGATTGTCTTGTGTCAACTACCTCACTATTTTTCAACCCGATGTATTCACAAGGAGGCCGTTAAATGCACAAGTGTTCTATATACAGCTACACTGCACATAATCGTGTATTTCAAAATGCCTCACTTGTTTTTTTATTGTAAATATTAGATGTCTGTTTAACCCACTTTCAATCATGCTAAATGACATTTTGTAAAATATTCTTGTAGAGTATGCAATATATTGTATGTTATTAGTTATGTTAGCAAAATCTTTCAACTTGCTACAGTAGCTTCCATACTATGCTCCATCCTTTGGGCTATGTGTTCAGGTGGAGACATCTAGTGGCACCAAGTCAGTTGATTTTATAGCAAGGTTCGTAATTTCTGTTTGTTTTAATTGACAGGTTATTGTCAATCTTCGATCCATTTTGAGTACTGTATGTAGATTGATGAGAACATGTTAACTCTCTGTGTAGAGCTTCACAACAACTTACGTAGTCTGATGAGTACATGTTACAACTGTCTGCATACTGTGTATAGACTGATAAGTACCCGTGAACAGTCTGTTTAGGGCTTCACTGTGAGTGATGAGTAATTGTGCATACTGCCAGGGTACTGTATGCAGGGATTCACAGCCGTGTTCCAACTGTTGGCATACTATGTATGTGGAGCTTCACAGCAAACTGCCATTTGATAAGATCAGATCAGGAATCAAAGGTATAAGTTAGCGTAGTAATGTCTGTGTCATCCTTCTAAGGGCTGTTCCAGTAGAATCCGTGTAGAAGGGGGGGGACGGCAGTAGAAATAAAAATTCATGGGTGGTGGTCTATAGAAAAAAACACAAATTATGGGTGGTCGTTCCTGTAAGAAGTGATGCATTAAAAATGGGTGGTATTTCTTGACCTGTTAATGTTGACAGCTTGGTTACTTCAGCCCTCAAAACTCAAAAAATGCAATTGGCATATATCCTAACTTATCCCAACACAAAAAAGCCCATGTTGCCAGTGAACAGATTGCAATATGTTCACTAAGCCATTAATCAAGTCATAGGCAACTTGATTTGAGCCAACTGTTTGTCTGCAGTCTTATTGAATTGAAAAGTTATGCAACACTAAACTGGTGTTAACACATATAAGAAAATTGATGATTTTTAAATAAAAAGTATGAGGAGTAAGATAAACAAGTTCCAATATTCACTTGCCATAGAAGTATAAAAGAGTTCATGGAGACAGTTTGAGATTCACAGATCCTTATAATTGAAAAAATGTTCATTGAAATTATAGACACATGGTGGTGGCTGCCAAAAGTATTGCTCACAGGCTACTTTAGTTTTTGACAATATTGGACAAGACAACTAGTTCTTGTCTGTCAATCATCTAAGTTCTTAACAGGTCCTCCTGGAGGCAATTTGTTTGCAAATGTTGGATTTTATATTTTAACCTATTAAAAATAATTAAAAAATTATGGGTCATGGGTTGGAGAAAGAAATGAAAAATATGGGCAGTGGGTACGAAATAAAAGTGCTTTCCCCCCTCCCATGCAGATTTTGCTGGAACAGCTCTAAGATAATAGCGCTGCATTTGTTTTTTTTTCTGAGTTAGGTGTTGCATGGAATGGTGTAGTTGCCAGTAGACTGGCTTTTATATGAGTTACCTCTTCAGGGTGTACAATGTTACTGATACCATGTGCTCTATTGGAGGGCCGACCTGCTGGTTATTTATCTTCAAGCCAACGGATAGATCAACAATGTTTTTCATGTTGGCTCGTTCCCACAGATTAAATGCAGGTTCTTAATATAAAATTAATCTATATTTGTAAACATTTGTGTGTGCGTGGTCTTAGAGTCTTAATTGTTACCAGGTCTCTGTGGAAAATGAAATTATTCCTATTTTTAGAGGTTTAAAACAGTTTTACTTAACCACCTGCTTAAGTTGATGTAAATCACCTGAAGTTGTTTTTGAAGAAAAAAATATTCACTGCATTTTATGAAGATCACCTGTTTACAGTGTCTTTATCTCCCTGGTTTTCAGTCTTACAGTTAAAGATTCTGTTTTCGTCAAGTTTTTATGAGCTGTCATGGTGGTGTGGATCTTTTAATATTTGTCCACTGTTTGATATATTCTTTGATCAGCGTCTCTTCACACTTTGCCTTCCTCAGGCTTTCCTTATAGTACTAAATCTTCAGCTTTAGATCACATTGTCAGGTAGACTATAACCTTGTATCCGTCCGCATGTAACTACATTCGTCCTCTGAGGTTAACTACACCGTAAACTATCGTTCTGGGCCCGGTCTCCAATCTTTTTACTCGAATAGAACTCGAAATTAGGTTTGGCATTTTCTACTCTGCTTTTGGGCGAACTCAAGATAAGTGTCTATTATTCTATGCTGGAGTACACAATAACTTACGTAGATAATTTATTGCCCTTAGTTCACAGTTTGTAAACCCAACATTAAAGCAATAAGTTCGAGTTTGAACTCGAAATTTCGAGTTTTTACTTGAGTTTGTAGCACGAATATAAGGGTCTTCAAGGGCAAACTTGAACTAGAAACTCCTATGTATAACGTATAATGTATTCGAGCACAGTCTGATAACCAATTGTCTTAAGTTCGCACAAAAGGAGCAGAGAAATTGCCAAAAATAGTTTCCAGTTCGTTTCGAGTACAAAGATTAGAGACCGGGCCCTGGTCTTCGAGTCACCGAAGTATAGCATTTGAGTATACATACAGCATTTCGCATTGCATACACTTTAGTGTGATCCTAAATGTGTTGGTTGCGTCAAGACATACTTGAGGATTGCGTGCAGTGATGAATTCAAAGCAAAGTACAATAGTAATTTTAAAGGATTTCATGAAAAGGTATGCTGTCGATGTGGTAATTTGGCAGCACCAGCTTGTAAGCTGTGTACCAAATGACCAAAATCAGATTTTTGTGAAGTAGAAACTGGCAGTCATGGACAAGCGGACCTTGTCTGGAGGACAGACTGCACTAACTAGAACAACTGTACTGGCAAACTTAGCCCGAGCCAAGCAATCTGAAATAGGCACGTCAGACTTGTGTGAATTAAGTAGTCAAACGTGCCTCGAGTGTTGTCGAATGGATCAAGTCGAGACGGATGTCAATTCAAAAACAGCAAACACTGTTGGTATTGATACCTTGTACTATTATAGTATTAGTTTATCTACTTGATGCAGTCTCTGAAGAAATTTTATCGAAAAGCTCCATCTAATGTGAAGGTGGTATAATCAGAGTATTATTGTTTTCTTCTCTTTAACAAGGAATGGTTGTGTCAAGAGATTTTGTCAACTTTTTTCATAACTAGTGTACAGTTCATTACAGTTAAGCTGGTCATTACAGAATTTGAGGGAGATCTGGGGAGTTTATAATAGTGCAGGTCTTTGCATAGTTGTCAGCATTGTAATTTAATTTATTAATAACTTTATTATGTGGTGTACTAGTGAAGAGCATATTTGAGGTGACTCAGACTGCTAATGTCATGTCATCAAATATCATTCTAGGTGTTAGTTACTATGGTGACGACTTTCATGGGACTTGCTGAACCTGTAGGCATCCCCAACTTGTCCCATTTTGGCTTTGATAAACTGGGTGGTCATGCGTGGCAAGTGCACAACAGGCGTTAACACATTACTATGTACTTCCAAATCGTGGCTAACACATCCCAATGGTACAGATTCATACTTAAAGAATTGTGAAACAATTGACAGTAAGTGGCTGTAAATCTCTATTCCAACTCAAAATGCACTGCCGTTGGTCTCATAATTTCTGTAATAGTTTAATTAAGGGCGATTTTTGGGCTTGGAGAGAAGTGACAGTTCGTTATAGACTTTGGATGAACCATGTTGAGCACGGTCTGGGGGTGAATCTTGTTATGTGTTGAGCATGAACTTGGTGAATTGTTATGCGTTGAGCTTGGTCATGGGGCGAACTGTTTATGTTGAGCATGTTCTTGACCAGACTTAGTTATGGAACGAGTTTTGTGGTCTGATTCTTGAAAGTGACTTGATTGTTCATTCACCAAGACTAAGTACACTTGCTGAAGTGAGATTTACTTCAGAAACATTAACATTTTTTAGCAGTAAGAGGTCTAAATTAAATGTTTATTTTAAAATTGTGTTCGCATGATGTATGACCCCTGATGAATTATCAATATCGAATTTTTAGTTTTACGTCTGGCACACTTAGTGAATTCTAAAAACTTTAAAGTGGCCGAAATTGAACCAGTGTGAAGAAAATATAAACTGTTGTGTGCTACATTATAGAAGTGCATAGGACAATGAAATTTTACGCAAACTACCAAACACGAGTTCACTAATTTTTTTACTGTTCAGTATTTGAAGGATTTGTGACTGAACCAGTGTAGTGGTGCTTGAGCAACATGTCTGCATCAACACCACTGACACTGACCAGTTGTTGAGATGCAGTTGTGTACATGTTGGATAATATGGTTGTAAGTCTATGACTGCGCTATGTACAATTAAGAGTACCGCCTTATCAGTTTTAGGAGTAATGCACTAACTGCTGAGCTAAAGCGTGACCACGGTGAGTCCAGACAGTTGAGGTAAATTGTTGGGTATGTTGCGCATTATTAGTCTGGTACATCCATGGCTGAGTACCATATCTTCAAACCTTGTGTCTAATATATATTACGAGTTATTGTGTATGCAGTCTGTTATAACTATTGTATATAAAATCTTGGTTTTGATAATATTAGTTTTTGATTTAAGTAATAAATATACATCCAATTCTTAGTGAGGAATTTAGATGAAAGTAATAATTTTTGCCTGAATCGACATCGCTAGTAACATTTGAGTTGAATTGAGATATATTTTGATGAAATATCCGTGAACAGGTCGTGCCAGGATACATAGTGTGATAATCACCATTCTGCGCACGATGTTGAGAATTTGCAGTACATAAGATAAGTAACTCTCCACCTTTGTCATAAGTTGTTTTCTACAGTACATACCAGAAGCAGTAGAAAATAGCTAGGAACCCAGTTATAATGCTGAAGAACAGCATAATTCCCTGCCGTGGGATTTTGTTGATACGAGTTACTGACCATCATTTTTGTAAAATGGAATTCTGGTATGTGATGAGGAATATTTTCTTATTATTGATGAAAATTATTGTGGGCTGATTTTAATAGTCATTTTACAGGAGTAAGGACTAAGGCTTTCTCTATCGGTATTTTTATGTTGTGATTGCAAACCACAGATAATGTTTTGGTCTTCAAATTGGGGTTCACACAACTACTAAAACCGACAATGTAAATACTGCTCCAAGCTCAACCCCAGTGTCTGCCTGGTAGTTCTCAAGAAATGAATACCTTCAGGCAATTTCTGTTCAGCTCTTGTTATGATGATCAATTGAGTTTCATAATTTTTACCAATGACAAATTTCAAGTTATAGGCAAACCAATAAATGCACAGTAACTCCAATTTTAAGTTTTTGGATGTCAGTAAAACAGCTAAGCAGGAAATGATGGGTGTTTACCTGCCACTCAGTTCCAATAATAAACAAGAGCAGTGTGGAGCATTGAAATGCGCCCACGAATGCACAGCAAACAGTGTGATTCTAGGGGTGTTTATGTGGAACGTAAAAATGGCAACTAGATTGTGCAAAAATTTTGAATCCATCCGAAAACTTGTAGGTGCCATCGAAGCTATTTACCAAATTTCGTAAAATCCATCAAGGTACTTCTGAGAAACTGAGGAAAACGAAAAAAGAAATTGCCACTAAGAGGATATAGGCGCAAAAAACATAACTGCCACTAAGAGGCGCCACAGTAGATAGAGTCGTCGGAAAATCACCGTCAGCCCTCCGCTTCACATTAGGAACATACATGCCAATTTCCACAATCGTTTTAGAGTGGTTTGGTTGACAGAGGGGCAGATGCCAAAAAACAGTATAAGTGGCCAAAAGATGGCATAAAATGCCTCGAATTAATCGAAAACCGGATGATAGCGTCACCTCACTAATAGATACCTATTTTCCGAATTTTATGATTGACGGATCTTTTAAGATACAGACTGTAAACGTAAAAAACTAAAATTGCCACTACGGGATACACCAGAAACCCGATCCACCCGAAAATCGTCAGCCGCTGTTGCCAACTTCGTATAAATACACCGGCAAAATTCAACAAAGATCTGGTAGAGCGCCGGTATAGGAGATACAGCCATGGGCGCAAAACCAAGATTGACACTAGGAGGTGCCACACTAGTTGAAGTCGTCGGAAAATCATTGTCAGCTGCCCTCTCAATGCCAATTTTCAAAATCATCCCCAGAGCGGTTTGGTTGATAGAGGGGCGGATGCCAAAAAACAAGACTCGAAAACATTAAACATGGCCACTAGGTGGTGCAAAGTACCTCGAATCCGAAAACGTGAGGATAGCATTCTCTCACTAATAGATGCCCAACTGCCAAATTTTATGAAAATCCATTGGGGACCTCTCAAGATACACAGGTAGGGGGAGAGGTCCAACATTCCTCGTCCTCCGTTGTCGGCTTCATAGGAACACATCTGCCAAATCACAACAAGATCCTGCCGTGAGGAGTTTAGGAGATACAGACACGCCCAGGCATAGATGACCTACAAATAAATATGTGGGCACATAAAAAGCAAACAAATCAAAAGTTGAGTTTAGTAGTTGTTTTTAGATATAAAGGCTAAAAATACATTACAATAATATGCAGGTAAGCCAATATTTTACTGCTAATATCCAGGAACATGGCAATAGATCATGATATGAGGGTTATTTTACATGGGTTTAATGCGGAATGATTCTGATTTATTATATACACTTTAGGTTAAAACCCCCCGAGGTATTCTATTAAATGACTCTAGAAAGATCCTGATGTAAGAAACGTGAAATCAATACTGGGTTTCGTGCAATTAAAATTCGCATAAAACGGTATAGTGTCCTTCTTAATTGGCCACTAGGTGCTACAGCAAGCGTCTGTCTTGTAATTAACAAATATTGTCTCAGAGTTTGGCAAATAGTTGGACACCAAAAATCTAAGGAGGTACAAAGAGTAGTTGAAATATCCAAAGAGGGTCAGGTGTCAAATTGCACGAAGACCAAGAAATTTTATATAATACAAAGATACACACCCACAAAAGCACACAGCAGTATTCATAACATCTTCAAATCTCTGTCCAAACATTTTGTGTTCTCTCATACATTATAATCAAATTTACCTACAGCACACATCACGAATTTTTGTCCAACCGGTCGGAAATTGGTCGACGACTAGCCGTCAACCGGTCGTCTCAGTAGCCGACCAACAACAGTTGGCTGGGAGCCGTCTGCTGAGTCGCCTCTGTGGTCGGCACTTGGGTTAGCTAAGTGGTCGTCAAGCGTAGACGACCAATTCTGATTAAGCGTGTCCTTGGTCGGCAATTACCATTTTATGACTTAGCGGGTGAACTTTCGCCAAACAAACATTTAACTGTTCGCTGTTCGTTCACCAGTGGCAACTCCGGTCTTGACATCGGTTTATCAACTTTTGTTCAGCTATTGAAAGGTGGTAAAATCGAATCAACCTACAAATACAAAGTATGTGACATTACAGCAACGTGAACTTTACGTTGAATTACTGACGGCGTGGTAAAATCAAACGTTAAGTAATATCGCGGAAGCATAATTTCTGTCTCTTAGTAGGAGACTTTTTATAGAGTA
The DNA here is from genome assembly GCA_002633005.1 of Phoronis australis. Taxonomy (NCBI): domain Eukaryota; kingdom Metazoa; phylum Phoronida; family Phoronidae; genus Phoronis; species Phoronis australis. Next base: position 427,129 of record NMRA01000090.1, read on the forward strand.
CATTATGCATAAAAACAAGCAAGAAATTTGTTATTTTACAGCAAAATTGCACAAAAATCAGAATACAACGCTGGGTGTTTTACGACCTCAAGTGTTTTCATGCCGCGGAATGCTCAACAAGCAACACGCATTCGCGCTCATCTGTTATTGCTCTTGATCATTACTTCATCACGCTGTATAATTCGCTTTACCACAAATAATTATTGTTTATTTTTGTATAATTTCTTAATATGTTGGTACATCAGTAGAACGAAAGTTTATCATAAGAACAACATAAACAATGGTTATAACATAGCGCAGGGATTAAGATCATGGGCGCATCAAAACGGAAGCATGTGATCGGCTATAATGTCATCCATGATCCATCATCATTCTGAATTTGTTGTCACTTTCGGAGTAAAAAATTGTTTCGAAGCTAGAGCCTTCCTATTTAGCCAGCTAGCTGTATGAAGACTATTGTCAAAATACAGCAAGGTGTTACTGTGTATTGAGCTGCGACAGACCTCGAAATTACAAACAGCCCGAATAAATACGCTCGTCACCTCGTCGTGAACTTTGTATCAACATGAGCTGAAGACCGGCGGGTGTGCATGCAAAATCTGGAACTCAATTGACATTCATCTTGCCCGTTACGGCCGTTTAAGCGAAAAAATATCCGACGTCGTTTTCTTGCGTAACTCTCTGCACTGGTAACAAAGAAATGTACGTCGTCGTTCTGAAAGTAGTACATTTGTGACACGAGCTACTTTCAGAAATTTTCGACATCTCCCATTAAATGATGACAACATCGTAGCAAAATCTGTTCTAAAATTCGGTTTACTGATATCAAATTCCAAAAACATATAATGAAGTGAAACCAATTCTGATCATTTGTTGGGACGTTTAGGCAACCTCGAGGGAGAATGTTTGGTTGAAGAATCTGGGAAAAAGAAACTGGCTAATAGGTGACACAATATTTCATTGCGCCGAAAGTCGACGCACCACAATTTTAGCAGCAGAGTAATAGTATAAAAGCAATTTTTTCAACGCCGGTAAATAATTTAGATTACTCAAGAAAGATTTTATTGGGTCAGTTTTTACCCACAACGGCGCAATTAAAAGTTGTATATTTAATTTAGTAAACAGCTTCGCACCAAGGCCGAGACCTTTGGAGTAAGAACACAGTACTTAGCGTTTCGCGTCTACTCTAAGGGGTAAAAGTTATGCTTATTTACGTGTCTCCTGTTGAGAGTTTCTTTCTCACAAAAGCGGTCTTCTAATGTAGAATCTGGACTGTGGTATGTAGTGTTTGTCCTATCATTTTAGTTCACGTTCTTTCCGAAAATTATCTAAACGAATGTTTGTTTTCAAAGCAGGGGGAGAATTGTGATCAGATATAAATGTGAATGGCTTAATGTTCGCGTACGTGCTATTCACAGTTATAACATATAATTCAACCGATATTACAATATACGTATGCTTAAGAACGTGCTCCGAGTCAGTGACCCTGTAATCAGTATGCCGTAGACTTTGTTTATCTAAACTTTGAAGAGGTGGTTTGTACTTGGTCTCGGTTTATTAATGAAGGTCCTAACAACACACGACTCTGAAAGTTTTGAAAACGCAACTCTTTCTTTACGCAGATACGTTTTCTGCCCACGCGTACATTTGATGTAGCCCCGGCCCAACCCTCACTAAGTAACGTTAGTGGCAGCCAGCTCACACTAATCCCCGGCGGCGGGCCACATTTCACGGCACAAACTACTGACGTGTGTCATTGGTTCAAGTTTAATATTTATTAGAGCTCAAATCATGAAATATATACAAAAGTGCAAATATGGTGATAGCCAAACGGGGGAGTTTTGAGGCCTGAATTCTGGACACTGGGGTTCAGTGCCAGTGCCTATCTTTTTGTCAGTCATAAAAATGAAGAGTGGGCAAAAGTTAAGTACAACTGCTTCATAGTAAAAATCTGGTCAAAAGAGATTGAAAGAATATTAAAAGAAGTGATGTTGTTATCTCTGATCAGTGTTAGTAATGATCCCAGCCACCGCGAGTATGATAGGGCTTATAAGTCAACACGGTAGTTTCCTCGTACCCCGCAAAGTTTAATAGTTTATAACTTATTAGTTCATCGATTTTTTAAAATGGAAAAAACCATGCTTGGTTGTTTTTTTCCAACTTAATACAGCCACCGCGCCGGGCGCCGTGCGCCGCCCCTGCCACTCGACTATTTTGAGTCATTTTCTGCAGGCGGAGAGGCGGAGAGGCAGAGAGGATTTTCAAACTGGCAATCGCGCTTGTTGTTACAAGTGTCGCAACAGAATGAATAAGCCGTTATTGAGGGCTCTATATCAATCGTAAAATGTTGTGTTTACATCAGAGCTTCAAAAGACTGTCGGATTTTAATGCAAGCGTGCGGCATTATAGGCAAGTTCAAAGACTTTTAATCTGTCCAAAATTATTGCCGCTCGCAATCTCAAAGTATTCGTGTTTCCCAGGAACTTTAACTTGTAAGCAATGGTTTAAAAATTGGAAAATTGCGGTAGTCAAAATTAAATTTTAACAGTATTGGACAATTGAGAGTCTGCGGCTTAAGTCAACTAATACAATTTGAGATGCTGGCTTTAGTTTGAAAGTAGTTCCCTGCTTGGAGCAAAGGCCATCATTAGTTATGCATAGCAGGCCTCACTGGCTGATGCACCGTGAAGTTTTGATTAGATTGCTTCAGCTGATAAGGACTTAATGAGCCCCTATAAGACTTCTCAGACCAGGCCCGAAATATGCTACGTGGGCACCGACTCTCTGAATGCATCAACCAAACGTATTAATTTTTGAAAATGCCCTCAAAAGTGGACTTTTTAAAACACCGTGTTGTCCGTATTCGTCAGTGAAGAAGAGCGAAATGAACAGATTTGTTCACACTGCTCAAAAGCACTTTTGCGGACATACGGAAAGGCCAACGTCTCTGTCTTACAACGCTGTATGAGCTTGGCATTTCTGATGAAGCGCTCTCATGCTGGAATTTTTTAAGATTGAGCGCTGTTTCAAAAAATTGTTGTAGATCTTCTTACCGCACGCATAGGCGGATTTAGGGGGGCCCAGGGGGCCCGCCCCCCCCTTGGCTCCCGCAAAAAAAAATAAAACAGTAAGAGCGCAGGGAAATGTTGAGTTTATTAATTAACCNGGGGGGGGGCTCAAATCCAATTTCAAGTGTCAAATTCGGAACACGGCGCATTCGTAACGGAACTATCATGGCTAAGTATAGGCTCTCCCGCGATATCGCAGGCTACCGGCAGTGGCGCTGCGCACTACGACTCCGTTTCCGTCGTCTGCTCCACTGTTCAATGAAGAAAATTTACTTCAGTTTTTAAAGAAAATGGAACCTGAGTGACGATGAAAAAACAGAAGCTGCTGGTAAGATGTGAATTTTAATCGAAGCCTGAGTGAATCACTCAGAAAATCGCAATACTCTCTTTGCCAAACCTTATCTTAAGACAATATCCAAAGCAATCCCGTCATTATTGCCAACACGAAAAACGGATTTGGTCTTTTTGGCATTTGAAGACTATTTTAAATACGACAAATTTGTTAAGAATCGATGGCACAAAATATAAAAGTGTAATAAGCATTACAAAAAGAAGTAGGTTTTGCGCGCAAACGCTGTGGACCATAAATAAGTAGGTCTCTTAGTATGTGCTTAGTAGATAAATCGTGGTGGTGTAGTGGCAACCTACGAGCGCACTAAGCGCAAGGTCGTGAGTTCGAGTCTTTACTACTTGCATTTTTTCCTGTTTGACACGTTCTCCGTTTTCTTGCCTTTTTTCGTGAATAATACTTCAGGAATCAAGGAAAATGCTTGATATTTAGAGGTAAAAACAGAAAAATTTCCCGGGCGGTGCTATGGCGGCATCTACAATAATGGCTCAGTTTACGCAAATTCTTACAGCCGGACAAAATGTTGGGCCCCCCCTTGTGATATCCTAGATCCGCCACTGCGCACGTGATAGGAGACCCGTGTGGAAAATTTTAAAAACGCAAAAAGGCATTTCGGCGTAACGCAAACAAAAAACAATTGTGGGCAAAGACTGTCAAAAATGGCTGACGTGTTTACAAAATGACTACGGCGTTGTATTGACCGGGAAGCAGCCAATCGAATGCAGCTTGTTAACGTCAGGAGTCAAATTAAAGATCAAATATAAAGAAAATTTTCACGTTTTTTATCCAAAACTTGTTGCATTATCCATAATGCAATGCATGGTATTACCGCTTGCCTTCAACCTTCGAATTAGTGGTGTTACACAACAGCTGTGAACTCATATGACAGAGACAGTCAAACTAGGTTAATTTATTTGACCCTGTGCTAAGACGAATATGCATCGACACGAAAAGTGGTATGAGCCTGACAACCTATTGCGCAACTGCTACTCTAGCCTAAAAATAGCAGCCGACCAGCTGGTCGGCTGATGGCCGGTCGGCTGAAGGGTCGCCTGAAGGGTCGGCTGGGGAGTCGCTTTATGAGTCGGCACTGCGGCCGGCTGCCGACTGGTCGACGGCCGGTCGTCGACCAATTTCCGACCGGTCGGACAAAAATTCGTGATGTGTGCTGTAAGTTACTTAAAAAACGGACGATTGGGCATTTTAATTAAAGACCTGCTAAAACTGCTGCATCCGAAACGCAACAAAGTCCGTCCACATTAACATCGTAACTAAAAACTGATACACTTAGTGTTCAGTTAAGGTAGGTGTATACACTGATCAAATCTCCAGGTTCCTAACTAAAATGAGTAAAAAGGTAGTTTTAACTAGTTAGACATGAATCTGAAAGTGACAAAAATCAAAAAAAAAGTTTTTTTTGTAGTTCGTTTTTTTAAAAAATCGTATTTTTTAATTTTCAAAAAATAGAATTTTACCTCCATTTTTTTTCAAAATGCACAGGGATCATCATCAACTGTTTCCTTACGCAATCTTCTACTTATCCATACCAAATATATGTACAAAATCATTATGATCTTGATTTTGTGGCATTTTTTGTGTGTGAGTTGGGGCAAGCACGCCACTTTTTGTCATTTGGTCACTTTCCGTCTAATAACTAAAAATCTGGTCCATTTATCAAAAAAGCCTGGCACGCGATTTTACTTCAGTCCTAGAGTGTTTCAAATTTGCAACTTTCGTAAAAATTGACCCACGTGTTGTGGAAAAATAGGCCCCAGAATCTTGTCACTATCCTGAAATCACGAGCCGAGAAAAACGGCTTTAAAGTTAAGCGGTCATCGATTGCCACTTGAGATCAAATTTCGTTCAGAATGCGTGGTCATTATGTTCCAATTTTTGTTGAAGTACTAGAAATAAAGCTGATATTTACTTCATATTTAGAAAATGTGACATACCTTTTTGTTTACAGCGTAATTTTAATCATTTTTTCGAACTTGTGAAGCACGACAGACGACCAAAACAAATATGGCTGTCACGTGGGCGGAGCTTAGCGTTGATCTATTGTCTGCTGTACTGGTGTGCCGACTACACATTAAAACCATGTGTCGATTCATCTGACTCTCCACTCAGTTTGTAAAAGACTCTCTAACTATATTACACAGACCTATTTGTTAGTATTCCAATATTATCATCAACCAATATATGTGTTATATCAAATCGCCGCGTTACTGCCTACATAACAATATTGGCGACGAGGATAAAGAACTACTTTCATAGTAATGGCTCAACATTTTTAGTACGTGCCTGTACCCAATGGACTTTGGGATTAGAAAATATCACTTTCTGCGCAAATAGCGCCGCTTGGGTGAGATTCTCAAGTTACTAAAGTTTCTTATATTGCTTTCCTCTAAAATCATATAATATCATGAGTTTTAATTCAGGGTTACGTTTGAATCTATGCACTAGAAATTTTTTTGTTATGTGAACACTGGGTCATTTCTCTAATTCTTTGGGTTACAGCCAGTGGCAAGTTAAAAGTCCTCTGGGTTTGACAGCCTAGTTTCTCCAAGGCGCGTTCCCAGCACAGAAGCACGGTTTATCTGCGAAGACTCTACTCTGACGGCCTGTACAATATGTAGTTGTCCATGTGTCGCGCGCGCGGCTTGTCTTTTAGTTCACAGCGCGTGCATGCACTCTCACCGAATCGTGCAACACCACCCACGTCGACACTCAGCGTCCTCTCGCAAGACACCTGACCTTATATTACCCACTTCTCTTATACATGCACAATTTCTGCACGGACTCCTCAAGCTGAGTGCAGTGATGGCTTCGGTAGGGCTTGGCGTACTCAACTTAATTTTTTTGCAGATAGGTAAACAGGCTCAGGCTCGGAACAGGAGCTAGTTCACCATTTCACCACCAACTTTCACATGGTCAAAAATAGAATTGTTTTATTCTTGGTCTTGCTACAACACCAATATCAGCTGGTACATAACACTCGATTGCCCGGTTACGCAATGCTTGTTGACAGGGTTAAATTAGAGCTAGTGTCCTTGTATATAAGCTCCGCCCCAGTTGTCAATCACTGAGCTGGTTAGCACTCAAGCCATATGACTTACTGAGGCTTGGTCAAATATAGCTAAAAAAACAACTTTGGATTTTCAGAATGATTTTATTTTTCTTCAGTATGCATCAAGAATTAAAGATTAGGATGACATAAAATGTAAAAAAACAGTCACAATTAATTTTTTTGTGTATCCACCACAGTGTAATGAAATAATACAACTTGCTGTGTTACTGAACTGTAAACAAGAGCAACGCAGAGCATAAGGGTGTTTATTTGTATCATAAAAATGACAGCTACATGGTGCAAAATAGGTCGAATCCATCCAAAAGGGAACGTATTGTTTCTTTAATCAATAACGATGTACCAAATTTCATAAACGTCCATCCAGAGAAACAGAAAAAAATGAAATTGCCACTAGGGGGCACAGTGTTCATCCGATCCATCTCAAATTCGTCTTCTTCTGTTGTCAACATCATACAGACTTGCTAAATTTAGTAAAGAACCTGCAGTAGGTTTAGGAGATACAGCTATGGGTGCAAATGAAAACCTGCCACTAGGAGGCACCACTGTAGTTGGGAAATCGTTGACCGTCGTTCTCACACAACACATGTCCCAATTTTTACAATGATCATCCTTACACAGTGGTTTGGTTGATATAGCGGCGGACTAAAAAAAGACTCTGAAACAGTAAAAATGGCCACAAGATGGCGCAAAATGCGTCAAATCCATCCGAAAACAGGAACATGTCATTATTTCCTCAATAGAAAGCTATTTCCAAAATTTCATTAAAATCCATCCAGGAACCTAGAAAAATGGAGGAAAATGGGAAAAATGAAATTGCCTCAAGGGGACACAGTGTTCATACAATCCGTTTGAAAGTTGTCCATTTTCAAATTCGTACTCACTTACTAAGTTCAATAATGATCCTACGGTGGTTTAAGACATACAGCTATGGGCACAAAAAAAAACTGCCACTAGGAGGTACCACAGTAGTCGAAGTTGTGGGAAAATCATCGTCAACCATCCTCGTCACACTAAAAAGATATATGACAATTTTTGGTTGATAGAAGGGTGGATGCCAAAAAACGGACCGGAAAATAGTAAAAATGGTCACCTGGTGGCGCAAAATACCTCAAATCCGTCCTAAAACGGGATGATAGTATAACCTCACTAATCGATGCCCAGCTGCCAAATTTCGTGAAGATTCGTTGAGGACCTTTGAAGATACAGAAGTAAATATAATAAACTAAAATTGCCGTTATGCACCCACACTGTGGAATGAGTATCCCGACTGCATGGTTGGCCAGTCGGGATACAGCCTTGTTGTCAGTTTGACAGTGGAAAACCAATGTTTACATAGTCCAGCTCTCTTATTATCTGCTTTCATCTGATGCTCACATAATCCAGCAATTGTGTTTCAAACCGCTCGCCTGATGTCAACTGATATTTAAAAATACTATTTGCATACGACATTTAACAAATGTTGTGAAGATGTTTTGCATGAAATACTTTCACCAAAAAACTTTGAATGGAGAAAAACAGTTGACTTTCAAAGAAATTAGACTTAATTTTCACCTTGTGTGACTGTAAGCTCTGACCAGCTTTAACCACAGAGTTGTGTACTAACACAAAAGGCGTGCTTGCCAAGTTTCCTTAATCGAGCGTAATTCTAGATTAGATGGTGAATTTCTTGATTTTTACACTCGAAGAAAATGGTACATAATGGCCACTAGGGTGCACACCCGTTGCCGCATCCTTCCAAAAATCCATCGTGATTCGTTATCCGCTTTATAGGAACACATCTGCCAATCTCATCAAGATCGTGTGAGCAGTTTAGGAGATACAGGTGCGTACGCCCACACATATGATGGCAATATGAACCCACACATATACATGTGGGTGCACAAAAACTACAGAAGTGGGCACTTGGTCTGGCTCTTCCACTGTCACAGTGATGCACGCTTATTATAATAAAAAAACTAAAAAACAACATGCATGCTAAGCTTTCCAAGAAATGACAAGGCTCTAGAGACCAAACTGTAGAAAATAACTACTAAAGTGTGAAAAGTGACAGGGACGCTGCTTGTGACACACTACATTGAGCATCCATACATCTACAGGTATGTGTGACTGCGTAGAAACAAAGTAAACCTGTATGTGTAACACCAGCCTTTGACAAAGAAGCATGTGTTAGCATGAGTAGGGTGTAAATCTTGGTCGATAATCATTGACAGGGGACATGCGATTAACATCACTGACTGGAGACACTTCAGTCCTGGTCCCCGCATCAAGTACACCGGTGGAATGACGTGCCTCTGACCCAGCATTCACAGAAGTGCATACAGGCACCACATTGTCTGAGGACTGATGCATATTTAAATCATGAGGTAAAAAGGCTTCATCCTCAGCAAAACTATTGTTTAATGTGACCCCATTATCAGAGGTCAGGTCAGCAGATGTCACAGTCAAATCAGGGTCGAAAACTTCCTCTTCTGCACGACTGGCAAAACCACGCCCTCTGGAGAGATCTGAGTGACTCTGATAGGGTGGTGGCCCCTCTCCGGTTGGTGTATGTTGTGAAGATGTAGACACATATGAAGTACGATATGCTCGACGGTGACTGGCTCTTGGGCGTTCCTCAGGAGCGTCTTCGTGACTGATTCCCAAACGATCTTAAAAAAGAACAAGATTATGTTGCAAAGCATACTCAGAACAGATAATTCATTCAAGACATTACCAGATGCTTGTCAACATAATTTGGACACTGCAAATCATAAATCCTTTATCTAATATTTTCCAGCTGACACTGCCACCATTACATAACTTCACAATGCTGAATATGCTAAAAATTTAATCACTTCTAACAAAGGATCTTGTAACTAGACAAAAAGAGGTATTAAATTCCTCTCCATGCTGAAAAACTGATGTTCGTCAAATGTATACAGCTGTAGATTGAATGAACGACTTGACTCAATAATATGAGACATTTCTCAGTCTCCGAATAGTTTACAGTCTCATGTGGTTACAGTATTCAGTGGATCACTAATCTTCATGTAAGCTAAAACAATAACGGGGAAATTAATTATTTTATGCTCAACAGTATAAGACTCCTTGAACTAGAATATCAAAGATTTGGGTACAACCATTGTGTGTCAGTCTTTGCTTCAGTATTTCAGTTATCAAAACTAACCACAAGGTTCCATGAAATGCTGATTGTTAAGGTGTTGAATATTCCATGTTAGAAAATCGCACTCCCTCCCACTGTTATTAAATGTGTCCTTTTTCATTGAAACAATTTTTCCTTACGATGTAGTAATTTTGTCATCAACAAGACTCAGTTCTAATGTATTGCATTCTGCTTCATACATACTAATGTAATATGTTCTTTTCTCCTCAACAGTTAATGGTGGACTGACTCCACAGTTGGAGCGTCCGTTATTCATCAACTTGGTACTACTGACTGTAATCTTGAGAGTGAAATGAGTCCCATGTCATGTTCAAATTTGAGGTATGATGGACAAATTGATGCATTTTGCCATCTACAAATAGACCTCAGAGTAGTATCTCAGATGTGTCTTACTTGAAAGTCATAGAACAGTCATCTTGTTTGCATGTGTGAAAACAATACTGTTGTTGAGGTACGTGAAAAAATCGAACTGAGTTTGTAAGAACTGAATTATGGTTGATGAGATAAGATCTACAGCTCATAAAAAAGGAATATTGTGAACGCGAAATCGACATTGTTAAGAACGCCGGTGTTGTCCAGTAGCCATTATGCATTTGCATTGAAAATCGCACAAATGAAACTGCCAGCACAAAACAGAATACATTGACTTAAGATTAAGACACCTGGACCAGCAGATGAAGACAACTGGACCAACAGATGAAGACACCTGGACCAACAGATGTCTGCAGCATAAAAAGAAAAATTACAGTAAAATCTCACCAACAAAATGTATCTTTTTCGTTTCAAAGTCTTATAACATTGTTGCGAATTTCCAAAATAATTGCCTTCGAAAACTATGGAAATGAAACTTTAAAAGGATGAAGCATCAATTGAGTGCCACTTATCTTTAAATGTACGTGGGACCCTCGAAAAATGGCCAAAGTTAGAAAACTTTGGAACACTATATCTCAGAAATGGTTGATCAGATTCATGTGAAACTTTCAGACATCATTCTTCAGGCACTGTTCTTTCTCCGTTTTTGCATGAAGTACTGTGGTATTTATTATCAAACTCAAAAAAGACATAAGACTAAAATGATATGATAAAACTACAAGAGCATTTTTGAGATTTCGTTTTGTATGTCATTTACATCTAACACAATTTGATTTTGCTATCAAATAGAGGGGCGCCATCTTTTAGCCACAAATTCAGTATTGTGGAGCATTTATCGTTTCCTAAAATGAACGAAGTGTTGGCGAACAATGTAAACATAACATTAAAACTAAAAAGCATGGTTTTATGTAAAAAAAATCGCTGATACCTTTTATATCAGCGGAGGCTATGACTTTCTGTTTACATGCTCACCCTTTTCAAATAAACGCCCGGGTTTTTACTTGGTGTTACTGACAGAAATGACTGAAAATTTTCATTTTCTAAATACACACCCATGGGCTTAGCTATGGAAAATCCGGGTAAGAAGTTTCTTCTTTGTTAAATTACTAAAAAGATACGGTCACGTGATCCAAGTAATAACAGATTGGCATAAAGCCAAAAAATAAAATTCTGGCTTTTTACTTTCAGAAATTATATATTCTTACAGAGTTAAAATCTATTGTATTGGCTAAACACATCGTCAAGTTCAAAAGGTCCTACATAACCTTACCAATAACAATAAAAAGTTGAATGAAAGTTTAATTACACACCATAATGTACCCTAAATAAGCACGATTTTGCCGTACACAGAACTGACTGCCAGATAATGAATCAAATGGTTCCAAAAAGCGATTTACATTATCTGCATACATGAAAGTGGTTTGTATGCACAATAACTGGTCAACATTATGTTTACTGATGTGTTGCCGTATGTTGTTAATAACAAGATAACATTGAGCAAACTCTATGGAAGACTGACGAAGGATGCACAAGTCANAAACTTAATATTTAGTCACCAATCTCAAAAACGCTGTTAGGATTTTTGATATAAAAGCTTAGTTTTTGTGTAATGTGACAAAGACGAATACGACTTCAATTTTTTACAAAAATACCTTACGTTTTGCGAGTTGATTTGTCATAGAAACCAAACGAACAAACTAATCGAAAATTCCCAACAGCGTTTTTGAGGTAATTGATGAAGTTTTCATTTAAAAAAGGTTTCGTTAAAATCGACCGAGGGATTATTTTGCTATGAATGTACCTTTCTTAAAAATGAAATTTTTACTTAAAAAAGCTTTTTACGAAAAAATAATAATGACAAATAAATACAAAACGTATATTTATATTTCCTGGTCTTTGTTCTTTCAGAAAATATCTACTTTTACTAGTTGACAAAGCTTAGTTTTTTTGATATAAGTGTTAGAATGGAGGCCACTAAATAAGGTTGTACCTAACCTTAAGAACGCCAGTGTTGTCCAGTAGCCATTATGCATTTGCATTGAAAATCGCACAAATGAAACTGCCAGCACAAAACAGAATACATTGACTTAAGATTAAGACATCTGGACCAGCAGATGAAGACAACTGGACCAACAGATGAAGACACCTGGACCAACAGATGTCTGCGGCATGAAAAGAAAAATTACAGTAAAATCTCACCAAAAAAATTTGTCTTTTTTATTTCAAAGTCTTATAACATTGTTGTGAATGTCCAAAATAATTGCCTTTGAAAACTATGGAAATGAAACTTTAAAAGGATGAAGCATCAATTGAGTGCCACTTATCTTTAAATGTACGTGGGACCTTCGAAAAATGGCTAAAGTTAGAAAACTTTGGAACATTATATCTCAGAAATGGGTGAGAGCTGTTCCAGTAAAATCTGTATGGGAGGGGGGGAAGGCACCTTTTTTTCGCACCCACCACCCATATTTTGTATTTATTTCTTCAGCCTACCACCCGTAATTTTTTATAAGTTTGAAATGCAACCAACCGTAATTTTTTTTGTTCTTGTGGTTGACTGCACAGGCGCTTGAGTTTATCTGTTCCTCCATCACCACTAACGTCATTCATTACTAAGAAAACATATGTTTCTTATATATGGTTATTAGCCATCGAGAAATTCGAGCACCTGTGGTTAAGTGGTGTTATGGGAATGAGGAGATCGGAGGGAGTGAAAAAGTCGGAGCTTTTTGCAAGTTGCATTTTTGTTTCAGTTTTTGATTCTGTGCAGATTGTTTATAAAATTTACTAAAATCACCCACCATCAAACATTTATAGCCCAGTGAAACAACAACGACCTGTAAATTTTAATTTTTTTGAAGTACGACCACCAGCCATTTTGAATTTAAATCAAACGCAACCACCCATAAATTTTTATTTCAGTTGCCTTCCCCCCTCCCACACAGATTTTGCTGGAACAGCCCTGATCAGATTCATGTGAAACTTTCAGACATCATTCTTCAGGCACTGTTCTTTCTCCGTTTTTGCATGAAGTACTGTGGTATTTATTATCAAACTCAAAAGTGACATAAGACTAAAATGAAATGATAAAACTACAAGAGCATTTTTGAGATTTCGTTTTGTATGTCATTTACATCTAACACAATTTGATTTTGCTATCAAATAGAGGGGCGTCATCTTTTAGCCATAAATTCTGTATTGTAGAGCATTTATCGTTTCTTAAAATGAACAAAGTGTTGGAGAACAATGTAAACATAAAATCAAAATTAAAAAGCATGGTTTTATGCAAAAAAAATCGCTGATACCTTTTATATCAGCGAAGGCTATGCTATGACTTTCTGTTTACATGCTCACCCTCTTCAAATAAACGCCCGGGGTTTTTACTTGGTGTTACTGACAGAAATGACTGAAAATTTTCATTTTCTAAATACACACCCATGGGCTTAGCTATGGAAAATCCGGATAAGAAGTTTCTTCTTCGTTAAATTACTAAAAAAATACGGTCACGTGATCCAAGTAATAACAGATTGGTATAAAGCCAAAAAATAAAATTCTACTCTGGCTTTTTACATTCAGAAATTATATATTCTTACAGAGTTAAAATCTATTGTATTGGCTAAATACACCGTAAAGTTTAAAAGGTCCTACATAACCTTACCAATAACAATAAAAAATTGAATAAAAGTTTACACACCATGTAGTACCCTAAATAAGCATGATTTTGCCGTACACAGAACCGACTGCCAGATAATGAATCAAATGGTTCCAAAAAGCGATTTACATTATCTGCATGCATGAAAGTGGTTTGTATGCACAATAACTGGTCAACATTATGTTTACTGATGTGTTGCCGTATGTTGTTAATAACAAGATAACATTGAGCAAACTCTATGGAAGACTGACGAAGGATGCACAAGTCACAGCAAAATTAAAAACTCACTAATTATGGTGAGACCCTCTTCTCTTTCTAAAATGGCCGGCGACTGGTATGCCAACTGCATTCGTTTTCGCATTTTACGTCGACGACGGCACACAACAAGAAATATTGCAGCAGCCAGTATTAATAGAAAGAGAAATACGACGCCCAGCACTATTCCAGTAATCACGCCACTTGTAAGATTAATCAATGCTGAAAAAACAATGACATGGACTGTAACAGTAAGATCCACATGGTGGGAGCGCTCTTTATTCTCTCGTATTTACTGGAATTCTAATCTAATCATACCTAAAATGCTATCAGAAAGACATTACCTGAATGGATCAAGTGGCGAATTAACGGTTTTTGGCAAAAGTAATTTCAGAATTATTGCTTAACTTGGAAGAAAACAATTTATGTCATTAGAAAGAGTGGACCTCTGTCCACAGAATGTGATCAGTTTGTGTTCTATTATGGATTGAAAACATTGACTCCAGCTCGTGACATCTGCTGACACGCTTCTTTAATGGAATTTTTTTTTGCCAAATTTCATAAACATCTGTCAAAGAACAAAGAAAAACGAAAAAATGAAATTGCCACTAAGGGGCACAGCATTCGCTGGATCCGCCGGAAAGTCATCGTTGTCCGATTCCAAAAATATAAGACATTCAACGAATTGAAAATAGACACAATTTGATCAAACCTGAAAGGATGAATATTAGTTTTTAAAATAAACTAGACAATGTTGAAATTATGCGATGAGGTTTCTGCGCAAAAAGTGACAAGTAATTATCCATTTCTTTTCACCTAGAACCTGTTTCAATGCTGGCTAAATCTTGACAAAAATCTTAACAGATGCATCTCTATACACTTTGTCAAAATCAACTTAATGAACAAGTCCATTCACGAATAAAGAATTAGCTGTCAGGAACAATAATGCCGCATTATACTCTTGTCTAAAGTTTGACTAAGCCGCTGTTCTAGAGGGCCAAACGTCTGATTAAACTGTCAAAATAATTCCAGCAAGAAGTTTGTTTCAGTTTGATGTAGCCTGTCAGAGTTCTAGTAAGTGAGTTTACTTTGAAAACAACTATATACATCCAAGGATATCAGACAAGTAAGTCAACAACGCCAGAAGAGGCCACACTTACTTCCTTCGGTAGTAATCCTCAGAGAATAGAAATAATTCTTGGTCTTTCCTCTCGTTAAAGCCAAGCGAAGTGTTGATGATCCAGTCAAGACTGTCTCTGGTTGGCTGCTGTTGCAGGTCAAACGACTCTGGAATACACAAGAAAATGACCTTCACACCTCTTTCAGCTGATTAAGAATGGGTGGTGAAATTTAAATTTCACCCGAGTCTAATTAACATGGACGCAACTTTGTGCACGTTCAAGTGACTTTGAGAAAGTCGCATTAGTTAAATGTTGTCGTTAGTTTGGTATACTGCTAAATCACAAGCATGCGTACTTCCGACTACCGGATTTCAAAACGAGGTTACACATGCGTCTGCTTAATCAAAATGTAAACAATGGTGAAAGTTTGGTCAAAGTCGTTGCAAAATATGCCATAGTTGACGTTTAAGCAGGTGAAGGGATTTTGCGAGGAGAGTAAGAATGTTCCGCAGAGTGTGTTTAGACAAGGTTGCCAGATCTTTAGTGGACATCACTTGAAAAAATTGAAAGTAGGTTTACACGTTGCTCATATACACATATTTCATGAGGACATGGAGATTATTAATACACATTAATTAATTAATATGGTTACTGAAAAGATTGTAGTCAAACATTCATAGCAAACCATGACTAAGAATACTGCACCCAGTGTGTCCGTCACTGACTGGATGGCAGTGTTTAGAGCGGAACTGCAGCTTTACTGACCCAGGCCATCAGCACAAGCACAGAACAGAATGAGTGCCAACACGAGTGTTTTTCCCGACATAACAAAAGTAATTTTAAGGATTGGGACACACAAATGAATCGAGGTAAATTGGTGACGCTAACTCATAAACCTTGGCTCAAATCAAAGGCTCAAAATCGCTCGATTGTAAGCAAACAAGTCAGTGAAATGAGAGCCAGGATCCCGTCGTATTTTGTGTATCCACAGCTTGATTAGTGTCTCGTCAACTGGGAATAAATGAAAAGACAATACTGGTTGCTTCTGCTTATCATTCAGACACTTCGGCGAAAACTTTGTTTACGTTGCTTAGCACCAAGGACACTAGGCTCAGCCATCTTGGAGAGAGGGATGCATGTGAAGCCTCATTTTTAGAATAATGGCCAAACAGTTGGTCTCTTGAGTTATCATGATGACATCACTCCCAGACATGAGGTAAACTGTTTGGTAAAACGTGCGAGGTTCCAAGTTTTGTGGAACAAATGTTGGATTTACCATAACTTTTTGTTTGGGAGGGATAACCACGGGGAGTCACATATTTACAAAGTCATGATACTATGAGTGAGTGAACAGAACACACCGTTGACAAAATCTTTTAAGAACGTGGATACTCATGAAGTTAGGGCAAGTGTGGGGGTATGCATTTAAAACCAATAAGTAATTTGACATAACCAACAGGTGATGTTTGAACAATACGGTATGATTGAATGAAAATAGGCAACTAATTAATAAACAAGTTTGTATGAAGAACAAAGCGTGTTCAACTTACAATGATCCCAGTACCTTCCGCATTTATAGTGTTGAATATATTCAATTGCACATCACAGTCTCTTATGTAGAAAGATTCAAAAGTTAATTTAATGCGTTTGTTGACAAAGTCCAGGGCTATCGAGCAGTCCATAGTAGAATAGCGTGGAGAGACCAGTTCATCAGCCCACTGGTATGCTTTGATAACATACGCATCGTCTTCATCCATATTTCCGTCTTTTATAAAAGCACCACATGTCTTAAAATCGTCCATATAATCTAAAATGGAAGTAGTAAGGTGACAAGTCATAGACGACCTAAAATCATTAAAACACAGAGAGTCAATGTTGGTCAATAAAACACTTCAATTTGTGTTAATATAGAGTTTTGTGATGTACAGCAAAATGAATCTTAAATCCAGCAACAAACACGCTGAAAAAAAAAACTTGTGTCACACTGTGTAAACAAAACAATAACTTGTTCACGTCATCATTTGGTTTCAACTGATGAAACCCACACCTAACCATTTGAATTTTGAAAGTCTCCTCAAACTACTTAATATTAGTAACTCTCAAACCCTAGATAACAGAATGTTGTCTACTTACATGTGATTACAGATGCATGAACTCGTGCAACCACCACCACCACCAATGTACAGTACAGCAACTTGGCCATTGAACAACCCAGGCAAAACAACACTTCCTGTCACCTGAAATATTCAATTTCAAATTGTCAACTGTTCCTGAAACATCATACTGAAAAATCCTTTCTGATAGAAAACAACTGGTGATTTATACATACCATCATAAAATTGGTCTGAAATTGTTCCTGGGGAGTGATTTCAGGGCTACGTAAGAAGAGCAGTGTGTTACTAAAGATCGCATTCAGTAATTTGACTTGACACGCCATTGAAGACTGACCGCCATGACAGTCAACTTGCTCGAGGTAAAACGAAAATGGAAGGTTACTTCAACCACTCTGAGAAACGACACCAAAGACTGTTCGAGTTGGAAGGAATACATCAACGTCCTCCTAAGGTTTGCCTTTGTGAGTAAAAGGTATTTATAACAATGTGACTTTGATGCTTTAGTCAGTGCAAAGCATAAATTCGCCGGAAATCTTCCGGTGTAGGAAGCGTCAGTAGGACGGTGGTCACTGTCTAGCTGCCTCCAAACTAACAATGCCCAAGGTGTCCCTCTATGTGCAAAAGGTACTTACAACGTGAGTTTGATGTTTTAATCAGTTTCAGGCACAATTCGCTGAAAAGCTTCTGGTGTATAGGAGCTTCAACATTTCTGTTGGGACCAGTTAGAGACAGTGGTCACGGTCTAGTGTAAGTGTAGTAGTTGTTATATAGATCGCTGACCCTGCGCCGTCATTTGGCACATGGATGGACTTATAGACCGGCAGCCCAGAGCACTTAGCATAGATGAACGAGGTACCAACATC
The DNA here is from genome assembly GCA_002633005.1 of Phoronis australis. Taxonomy (NCBI): domain Eukaryota; kingdom Metazoa; phylum Phoronida; family Phoronidae; genus Phoronis; species Phoronis australis. The sequence continues at coordinate 445,174 of NMRA01000090.1, forward strand.
TGACCACGGGAGCATTTAAAGTCCACCTCAGTATGTACAGAAATGGACGTCTGCCGTTGTCTGCACTCTGGGTGTGACCCCAGGGGGCCTTACAAACAGCCCAAAAAATAAGCTAGACTAGGTATTCGAGGTACTAACCAAAACTGATTTAAAACGAAGAATAGTACCGCACTGAACACCAAATGACCCATGACAGACAAATTGCACTCTGGAATGGGTCCGGCAGAAACCAAAAAAGGACCCCCCAAAAATGAGCTAGCACATACATTCGAGGTACCACACAAAACCAATTCCATGTGAT
>NMRA01000090.1:447985-485041 GCA_002633005.1 Phoronis australis
AGTGTGAGAGCTCAGTAGACGCAAAAGTATAAGCTCATTATCTAATATGTCATATATATTCAAAATTACTGACCGGTAGTTGAGATTTCTGGGGCTGGCGAGCACAACCCATGCACACTGGGTTTTAACTGTCATAGCGTATTTGGTAACCAGTAACATCTATTTGAATCACATGGAATTGTTTATTGTGGTACCCCGAATGATGACCTAGCTTCTTTTACAGTGTAATTGAGTTTCTGGCGAACGTCTTCCAGAGCACAATTTGTTGTCTGTCATGGGTCATCTGGTGGATTATTGGTTTTAAGTCAGTTTTAGCCGGTACCTCGGGTATCTAATGTACCTCGAAAGCATATTATTGTGGTTGAGATTTTTGAGGGTTTCTTCCAGGCACAGTCCAGAGTGTATTTTGTCTGTCATAGGGCATTTATTGACCTGTGACATGTATTGAACCTCATGGAATTGGTTTTGTGAGGTACCTCAAATGTATAAGCCAGCTCATTTTTAGGGGGTCCTTCTTTGGTTTCTGTTGGACCCATTCCAGAGTGCAATTTGTCTGTCATGGGTCATTTGGAGTTCAGTGTGGTACTATTGTTTGTTTAATACCAGTTTTGGCCCGTACGTCGAAAATCTAGTCTAGGTCAAATTTTTGATAGCATACCGTGGTTGAGATTTTTGGGGGTTTCTGCCGGGCACAATCCAGAGTGTAATTTGTCTGTCATAGGGTATTAAGTGATCTGTGACATGTATTGAACCTCATGGAATTGGTTTTGTGTGGTACCTCGAATGTATGTGCTAGCTCATTTTTGGGGGGTCCTTTTTGGTTTCTGCCGGACCCATTCCAGAGTGCAATTTGTCTGTCATGGGTCATTTGGTGTTCAGTGCGGTACTATTCTTCGTTTTAAATCAGTTTTGGTTGGTACCTCGAATATCTAGTCTAGCTCATTTTTGGGCTGTTTGTAAGGCCACCAGGGGTCACACCCAGAGTGCAGACAACGGCAGACGTCCATTTCTGTACATACTAAGGTGGACTTTAAATGCTCCCGTGGTCAGATGTTGGTACCTCGTTCATCTATGCTAAGTGCTCTGGGCTGCCGGTCTATTATAGCCTTGGTACAAAGCTGCATACTAAATATACAGCTTTGCACCGATATGGGTAAAAAAGTGGTAAAATAAAATGTGGAACAAAATTAGTGTCATTAAAAACTACAGTCTTCCTTGAGTAAACTAACTTATTTAACTGTGTTGGAAAACATGGCATTCTACCGTAACTCTGCTGCTAAAGTTGTGGAGCGATCTTCTGCATCGGCTTTTGGCACCATGAAATATTGTGCCACCTATTGGCCAGATTCGTTTTTCGCCGAATCTTCAATCAACTGTTCTTTCACGAGGTTACGTAAACTTCACAACAAAATTATTGGAACTGGTTCCACTTCATTATAAGTTTTTAGAATTTCGAAAGAAAAACCGAAGTTCAGAACAAATTTTGCTGCTGCGAAGTTGTCGCAAACATTTAGGAAATGGCGCATGTGCGTGACACGAGCGTACTGTTTTCAAAATGACAACATACTTTTCATTGTTACAATAGGTCGTGACGTAAGAAAATGACATTTCACCGTTTGTTCAATTGTTTTTCACTTTAGCAGTTGTAATGGGCAAGGTGAGTGTCAATTGACTATCAAATTTTGCAAGCACCCCGTCCGATCTTTAGCTTTACATGTTGAAACAAGTTTCACAGCGAGGTGACGAGCAGAAGTACCCTGGATGTGTTCAATTTAGGGGTCTATGGAAGATTAACACACACAGTGGTACTTCGGTGTATTTTGATTTTTGACGATACAGCTAGCTGGCTGGTTAGGATGGACTTACTGGTAGATTGAGATTTTCTAATCAAAATGTGTACCGTTTGATTAATGTCTCCTCACGGCGCATCATTCGTCCATCCCTGCACCAGAGAATTGTATGAATGATCAACTTCAATCACAGACAATAATAGTACCGTTGTTGTAGTATAATACAAATGATCAGAAACGGCTGAGCACTTGTTGATTGTTGATCAGGTCGGACGAACTTCCGGAAACAAATGAATTCAAAACTGTTTCTTCAAAATCCTTTATTGATAGCAATAGTAACTATAATTTGCACTTTTAAACAATTTAAAGTCTTTCTAGACAATATTTATATTACTTAAAAGTTTATTAGTTTAATACTTTGTCAAATTACTTTTGACTTGAGAGTATAAATAGTTCCAAAATCGACCGTTTGGGATTGACTTCAGAGGGCCCAAGTTGCAAGAGTTCGAGAGAAAAGTAGACATGGCAACTACTCTTAGTGTTAGATTCTGTTCCAATGGACTTGCAGTTTCAAGAAGATTTATTCGGTCATTCTCAGGTAATAGGCCTAGTAAAAGTGCAAATAACTTGTCCCGATAGTATTGTATGTCTGACCTTTCTCGCCCGGTTGATCTCGACTAGCTGGCATATAGGCATACAATTACAAGGCAATTACATCGCCCTGGATGCCGCAGGCATACAGGACCGAGGGATTACGTGTACGAACATAGACAGTGACCACCACAGGCACCTTTAATCAGCTCTCAACTAAACACTAAATGAATTCTGTTGTATTACTGCAGGCTCACTAGCTAGGCCTCTACAAGTACTCACCAGTTAAAACACAGCTACTCAAGCTTCAGTAAAACCCAATCAAGGTGCCCATCCCTGACAGCCTGATTGCTTGTTATATAAATAAAAGAAACATGGGGGGAACCACAAAACTGACAAATCACAAGACACCACAGAAAGATGAAGGACGAATGATATTGACGTTTACAAGAACTCTTTTTATTTAGTGTATAGTTGAGGGCTGATTAAAGGTGCCTGTGGTGACCACCGTCTCTTGTTGAACTACAGAGTACAGACGGTGAAGCTCCTAGTCGTATGTTATAGACACTTCATACGCGCAAAAATATTCAGCGCATCATACCTCACACTGATTAAAATGTCACATTGTTATTAAATACTCCAGTAATTGGTTGGTATATAACCTGTCATCGGTGTAGTACACAAACGGCTACTGACATTATTTGGGAATATGCTACACAATGATAAGATGCTCCAGAAGATTGCTGTCTGGCAGATGATAATGCATGACCTATTAGAAAACAGCTGATTTAGCCAAGTGCTCATAATGTATTATCTCCCCTCAGCATTTGAACTTGTACTCAATCCTCCAGTAAAGTATCAGTGAAAGACCCTTGTCAAGTCAGCAGTCTGGACCTACTGGGAGGAAAAGTCAAGACAGAAGCATATGATTATAGCTCACTGAAGCACATCAACATTGAGGCACTCTCCCTTGGTTCTGCTTTTTGTGTCTGGTCCTCTGTCCAAGCTTCGCAGTATAGAGAGAGTGGCAATCAATGCCAGGCTGCTGACCGGTACTTACATTCTTCAGTCCAACAGAGCTGTATTCAACCAATGCGCTGTTAATGTAACATGCCCTCTCTGTGGCGAAGAAGACTAGACAAGACACCATTTCATTTACGCCTGCACGGAGCTTCAACCTCATCGTGAAAGATATCTCAAAAGGCTTAAGATGGCCCTTACTTCCCAACAGTACAGTCAACTGAATCCCAGCTCCCCCTTCCCCTGACTACCAACGTTGCCCTAGATGCCACTGCAGTAATGAACACTATCGCCAAGACAGAGACTACCTTGACCACTAGNTTGCTTCTTGAACTCTGCGACTGGACTCCTCGTGTCTGACAGAGACAAAGCTTAAGTACACAATTTCAACCAATCAGACACGATCTGAAGGGCGAGGCCCATAGCTCCTAGCTTCTGACCATATTTGGCCATGTCCAAAGGACTCAACATCATAGGAAAATTCCATACGTAATACACAGCTTGACCACTAGAGGGCGCATATATCTCACTTACATAATCATGTCCAGGGCACTCCTGTTACAGTAACATGCCCTCTCTGGAGCGAAGAAGACTAGACAAGACACCACTTCATTTACGCCTGCACGGAGCTTCAACCTCATCGTGAAAGATATCTCAAAAAGCTTAAGATGTCCCTTACTTCCCAACAGTACAGTCGACTGAATTCCCCCTCCCCCTGACTACCAACGTTGCCCTAGATGCCACTGCAGTAATGAACACTATCGCCAAGACAGAGACTAACTTGACCACTAGATCAGCATAATACAAATCCTTCACTGTATTTATGTTTGTTCTCTACAATATACCTCCTAAAAACAGTTGTACCCAATATCAACACCATGTCCAATTTGATTTGAATGTGCTTCATGTGTTCAGTGGACTTCTCAAAAATATTAGTGGACCATAATCTCCATATATACCTGTATATATTTACCATGCTCCAGGACCATAGACTGCAAATTTTAACTTTACACTCCCTATTTATCAGTTAAACCAACTGCATAGGCAGGCGTCTTATACAATGTTTAAGGGTAATACTGGAGGACACTGTGGTGCAGCGGTATCCTGGACACACGAGATACTGACTCCTGGACAAACATTTTATCACTACTAGTCTCTATGACTACGTTTAATTATCATCGCATTTCCTCGAATTGTTACTAATGATGGCTGCGGCCTATATTGTGCATCGCTGTGCTGTGTGTACTTTCCCGTGTCAAATTGACAGTGCTCATCACATAATGTAGCTGTTACCTGTACCTTCTGAACTGTCTGTGACAATCGCTAGTGAACCCTTGGATATCAAAAATAATAATGCTGTGGATTGACCCCATACCTTCGTTTGTGCCCTTGTGACGAGTGTAATTGCGCTGCGTAAAAATGGCCAGTTTCCGATTTTGGGAACTGAAGGAAGGACTGCTCAAAGACAAAGTTTGAGAACGGAAGTTTTTGTTCGAAGGAATTAACTTGGACATCAACGGCCTCCTAAGGTGTAATTCTCTGCGCAAGAGGTACTCGTAGCAACTTGGCTTTGATGTTTTAATTAGTGTGAGACATAATTCGCTGAAAAGCTTTTGGCCGACTAGAGACGGTAGTCACTGTTTAGTCTTCTCAGAGAGCCCAGCTTCCCATCAGCACTGCAGAATTTATATCAGGCGAACTCCCCAGAAACCACAAAACTGACCAATAACAAAATGCCACAGAAAGGTCAAGAATGATTGATGCTGACAGTTACAGCATTAGTAAAGAAGGGAATGCTGTGTTCGCCATCACACATAGAATGATGTAACCTGAAGTCTAGCAAAGATAGCAAACTGCCATAACATACGAGTGTGCTAACTTGCTTCTGCGGTGAGGTTTGCAATCTCGCCACTATGTGACGTGTGATTACCTTCTGCTTGACCCTGATTGAAGGTCAAACAGCAGTGAGTCACACCGGTCAACGCGCACATCACATAGTAGTGAGATTGCTGTGTTAACAATTTTCAATGATATTAATGGTCATGCAGAGACACATTATTTTGATCATCCAGGGAGGAATTATTTTCGCAGGACTTTGCTTGGTAATGTAATACAAGGCTCAGTTTTCATTTATTGCAAGCTCTGAGTGTCGACTTAAAACGATGTAAAACTGAATTGTTTTGGGAAAGTGTTTTCACATAAGATTGAACAAGCTTTTTGTTGTTTTTGTTTTTGTTTGCAGTATCAAGCACCAAAAAGGTATGTTCTATATTCTAGAGAATGAAAGTTTTTAAGTGATATGATTAATTTGTCATTCAGAGGAAACATCCAGGTACTAATTATTTTCACAGGACGTTTGTTATGTAATAGTTTTCTTTTTTTGCAAGCTCTGAGTGTAGAGTCGACTTACAATAATGTGAAACTGAATTATTTTGGGAAAATTTTTTCACATAAGACTGAATAATCTTTTTGTTGTTTTTTGCAGTATCAAGCACCAAAAAGGTAAGTTCTATATTTTAGAGACTGCAAGTTTATCAAGGCCGAACATGCTGTGTTTAATCAAGTGGCTCATTTGGAAACTTATTAGCAGAAGTAACTTAAAAAAATAAGGTCCTTTAGAATTTATTGCCACCCGTTTCACCCTTCGTTAACCATGAACTTTTCAAGAAACACACTTTTTGTCTTGTACCTTAAAAGGCATGCGTCTTGAGGAAGGTTTCGCTTGGTCTTCAGGTTGGCTTCTGAAAGAAAAGTCTGATGATACTTCTGTTGGCAATTAGTGATGACCTTGAAATATTTTTGCAGCCCTGTTAAGGATTAAAAAATGTGGAAATGTTGATATCTTGCTCACATTTTCCATCACCTGACTTGTCAAACAATCTCGAAAGAGTCCCTATTGGGGCTATTTCAAACCATGTTATCATGCGTCATTTACATGATGCAGGACAAGTGCTTTGGTTTAACAGATGCATTGCTTTGTGAAAAGAGTGTGGTACTGTGTTACTTCTGAATAGATCTATTTCAGTTAGAGATTCCATCATGGACATGCTCTGATTATTAGTGTTGGAGATTCGACCATGTACATAATACCCTAGTTATTTCTTTTAGAGATTCTACCGTGGACATATCCTGGTTATTACTGTTAGAGATTCCACCATGGACATGCTCTGGTTATATTTTGTAAATATTAGGCTTTTAAAGTTTCTGGGTGCAGATGTAAACTCTACTTGAAACTGTTTCAGCATGATCACCGTCCTGTTGGGTTTATTGGCCTTGGCAACATGGGTAGACACATGGCGAATAACTTGGCAAAGAGTGGCTACAAAGTGGTTGTTTACGATGTCGTACAAAGTGCTGTGGATGAAGTGAGCCAGACACCAGGTGAGTGTCCCTCTACTGTGTGGTGCGCACCACTTAGCTTAGAGTCTCTATAAAGTGTAATTTAAAATATACGCCATAGTCAATGGGTCCTAGGCTATAGGGGAACATTTTGCGATTACTTTTGTTGCAATTTATTTTCTCAAGTATGACTTAATAAAGTACTGTAGTACTACGTTTTTCTTATTCATTGTTTAAAAACTTCCATTTTCTGTAAAAGCACAGTTATTAAATAAACTTTCGCATAATGTTGAGCATCAGAGAGTGCTGTAAACAACAGCATTTACCAATTACAAACTAAGAAGTCCAGTTCTGTTTCCCGAGGTTGATGCAGATTGTTCATCTACAGCATCTACTTAATAATTTATACAAAATCATTGATAAGCAGGCTGTTGGTTTAGCTCAAGTTACTAGTAAATGTTCTTGATCTTAAATCTGATCATAAAAAGGTGGACAATAAAAGTCTGCTTACATGCATGACATGTGTCACAGAATTGTTCACTGACAATATTTCCAGGTGTGTGGAAATAATAATCATTAATGCTAATGATTTAATCAGTAATCAGTCCAGTGTAGTGGAGAATTACAAAAATTATGTTATGTTTTGTTCGTTTTAAAGAAAATGAGGTCGTGTTGAAAGGGCTTCTGTCACGTTTAGACTTACGTGCTTATGCTGGGCGCATGGGACCATGGGTAACTAAGCACAAACTAAATTGGCGTACTAATATAACAAACTGTTTAATATTGTCAACTAATAAAGGAACAGAGAATATGACATAGTACGGTACTTCTAATATTACACAATAACTAGTCAAATTACATAACGCATGGCCCAACTTGCACCCAACTTTTGGGGGAATATGGCTACAGCACAATATATCAACATGACTTGTGTGACTTTCACTCATAAGAAAGACAACTATCTTTCTTATACAAATAATGACTCCTACAAGTTGTGAACAACTCAATCTACACGTCCAACTGCCATGGAATGACAGACTCGAGCAACTAATATCTCTGCATCACAGCATGCACAGCACAACTTCATGCTGATGCATGTTTTAATAAAGCTGGTTTTTGCTAAAATTCATGTTTTACTAAATTTTAACGAAAACACAGGTGCCAATACTTCATTAACTATTAAGATACAGGCTGCATTTTTCATCCGATCAATGTGAAATTGACACTCAGCATATTTTTCATTACTATCTTGAGGCCTATATTTTTACTTGAAATCTGGCAAAATTTATCTTTTATCGCATGAATCTTGGGGCTAATTTTAGTTTACTTAATTCGTAACATCTGCTAAAATTGCATATGCCAAATTTAAGGTAGTTGGCATGCCACCCATAGACTTGTGAATCATGGTTAGTTATCATTGTTTGAAGCCTGGCGTGCGTTCAGTAGACGCTAGGACCTACGCTAGGACCTAGCTAAAACCTAGTCAAAGTCACGTGTTCTCATTTAAAATGCATGGCAATATCTCGCGTAATCTCGCGAAGTCTTGCTTTTTAGCGAGGTCCTAGCGTTACTGAACGGGAGGCGGATGTTTGTTATTGTTGCAGGTTTGATTGTGTAAAGCCCCACGTCGCATGGTCATTAGGTAAAGCCTCAGACAGTCATTACTGCAGTTATCATAGGTTGGTAATGATCATAACACTAATTGTACTTCTGATTTGTTTCAGGAGTGGAAGTGGGAAATTCACCCTCAGATGTCGCCCTGAGAACCGATGCCATAGTTACCATGTTACCCTCCAGTCCTCATGTGACAGAAGTGTATACAGGAGACAATGGGATATTTAAGTATGTACACACATTTGTTTATTAATGAGTTCCACTTTTTCGTCAGTGGCAGGTCTACATGTAAGTCATGAAGGCCTAATCACATGTTTCCAAATCATTAATCTCTTACTACAGCATCTCGGGTGGGACGACTTCCCCTCAATCCACCTGATGAAAATAGACGTTACTTAGTTACTGACTCAGATGAGTTATTCAATAGGCTCATAGGAGGCACTCTCGCATGAGAGTTGACGTAGCACTACAATAATGTAATGAGTACTGAACATGTGTGACTGTGCACTACAATAATGTAATGCGTAGTGGACATGTCTGTGCACCTCTGTTACTATACAGAAATGTTATACCAATCAGTGCAACACATGTTTTAAGATAACTGGCCAGATGCCATTGAGTAGTCTAGAGTAAATCTCTTGGCTGATATACCCTGAGCTCCTTTTGACATCCTATTCCTCTCCTTATATGAACTGAGATATGAATGGTGTTTTAATGATGTTTGTCCAACACTATACTTTTTTACAGATCTATCAAAACTGGAACTTTGCTAATCGATAGCAGTACCATAGACCCAGCTGTCTCACAACAGATGGCGCTCGTTGCAGACAAGAAGGGTGCTGTCTTCATGGACGCCCCAGTGTCAGGAGGTACTGTGGACTAGTTGCTTACATTTAGTGACTGTGTTGTGTCTACATTATTGTGTACAAAATGTTACATCAAATCCCAAGTCTCATAACTGTCACACTTAAATAAACGGACTGATATTCATGACTATATGTGACTTGTGCACCAGATAATCTGTGCGTTTTAGATGTTGTGCCTAATTGTTCATGTGGTTGCAAATTAAGGATATGTTCATGGTCACACATCATAAACTGACTGTATTTACCGAAGTGCACTGCCCTGTAAATAAACATGACACTGCATTTCGTTGGTTGGTCAACTAACACTGGCCGAGACTGTTAAATATTTTGCCGTCAGAAAACAAGCTAACAAGGTCAACGTCACTGCTCATTTTTGCTAGTTTGTACCTGACAGTTTAGTTCATCAATTACAATTGCAGCAGTGCTAGTTTATATCTGGCAGTTAAGTTCATCAATTTCAGCAGTGCTAGTTTGTACCTGACTGTTTAGTCTCTTAATTGCAGCAGCGCTAATTTGTACCTAACAGTTTAGTTCATCAATCATTAGCAGTACTAGTTTGTACCTTTACAGTTTAGTTCATCAGTTGCAGCAGTGCTAGTTTGTACCTGACAGTTTAGTTTCTCAATTCCAGGCGTGCTAGCTGCTCGTGATGCTGGGTTAACGTTCATGGTGGGTGGTCCACAGACTGAGTTTGAAGCAGCCAAGGAACTGTTGAGTATAATGGGCAAGAATGTGGTCCACTGTGGTGATGTAGGCATGGGCGAGGTGACTTACCATTTACTCTTGATCATAATTTGACTAGATTGCTATTATTTCGCCTGTTGCCATTGACTGTTACCCGCTTAATTGACAGATATTGCTCATAATGCCCCTATTGATGAAAGTCTAAGTATTTGCATCTGAACCATCCAGCATTGACATATATTGCTCATGGTAACCCTTTTGATGAAAGTCTATTTTGCACTGGAATCACCCACCGTTTGAGTCAAGAGAGATGCATTAAGGTTACAGACAGTTAACCCATGTCTTTACTTAATAATATAAATCTCATCATAGAATTTGACAAAATAATATAATTGTATCAGTGTAGGCAATGTGACCCTTTACTCAATGTTCCTGCTGCCTAAACCATCATGGTATTTGAATGAGACTTGATGTCTAAGTATTTGAGACATTGTTCATTGTTTTCAGGCTACAAAAATCTGTAACAACATGATACTGGCAGTCAGTATGATCGGTGTCTCAGAAGCATTTAACCTGGGAATAAAGTAAGTTTAACCTAGTTTCAGCTTATCAATTGGTGAATGTTAAGGTCAGTGTTAACTGGTGTCTTTGTTACTGTATCTACTACTGACTCTAATTAAACCCATTTTATCTTGATCTGAGATGTTATCCTGGCTATTAAGCAAAGTTCGTTTAAGAGGTGGTAATTCTAGTTTTTGCACCGCTGTCTTTATCTGCAGTGCTGTAAATGTGTGATATTTACCAGATGAGTTTTGTTTTAATAAATAACTTGACGATGGTGTCCGGTTTATCTGTGCTGGGAAATTCCTTAAAATTTTGAAAATCACACGGCACATTCAGTTCTAAAATTAATAAAACTATATTTTTTAGTTGTTGGATGCAACTATGCTCTATTGTTAAACATGCCTAGTTAGCATCTAAAAAGCCTTCTAGTTACTTCACCTAGTAGTCTGAAACCAAAAGATAGTCTAATTGTTTCACATTAAACAAAAGATTCTGTCTATTGTTTATTAAGTAGTCTGATTCTTTATATTGTCTAAGTAGGTGTAATTCTGTGACATACAACAGATTTGGTTTATTTTTCAAGTAGTCTATTTGTATCACATGAAATAACAGACTCTGTGTATTGTCTAAGTAGTCTAATCTATCACACAAAACAACAGATTCAGTCTATTGTCTAAATACTACAGTACTCTAATTGTATCACATGAAACCACAGATTCTGTTTCTTGTCTAAATTGCCTATTGCACAAAATAACAGATTTGGTCTATTGTCTAAGTTGTCTAATTATGCCACATTAAACACCAAGCTCCTTAAGTGTCCAGCCATCAACATGCTGCCATTGTTGTACTTGCATCTGTTGCCTGTTCATACTTAATATTGATTAACATTGTACTCTAAGTACTAAAACTGCTTTGAGGTATACGTGTAACTGGTCTGCAAATATGTATTTACAGACAGGCTTCACAAGGTTGTTAAACTGTGGAATACAATTTTGCCCAAATGTTGCAAATTAAAATCCACATTTCATCGAATTTCTTTGACAATCGCTGCTTGCAAAATCTGCCAGAAAAGTCAGCATTTTTGAATTGTAGTGGTTTGTGACTGTTTCGAGGGGGTGATGTGGCCGGGGTAACATCATTTCTGAAATATATTGGTCTATTTACACCAACCTCTAAATAGGCTAGAGGGTGGTGTAAGTAGATCAATAGAGAAATGATGTTTAGTATTTTTATCATGATTTGAAAACTACTGGCAGTTAATGTTTTTGCTTGTTGTAGTGATTACCTTCCAGATCTTACCATTGGTCTATACCTTGTACAGCTACCGTCATCAAACTATTCATCAGCATGCAAGTTGAAAAATTCGAACGTACAATGCAAACTGTTTATAATTTACAGACTTGGACTGGACCCAAAGAAGTTTGCAAGTGTCGTGAATACAGCTACAGGACGGTGTTGGTCGAGTGAGCAGTACAATCCATGCCCTGGTGTGTTGGAAGGAGTGCCCTCTAGTAATGAATATAAAGGAGGGTTCGGTACAGCCTTGATGCATAAGGTGGGTAACCTACATTCACAATGGTTTACTATATGTACAGACATAAGACAAATCACAGATCACAGGTGGTTGGTTTGAGGCTATGGGCACTGATAGAACAATCCTGTGTATTGTTTTTGTTCTAACAGTAGGCTATAGATCTTGTTTAGAGTGCACAGTTTAGGTCTGACCATACTACTGGAGGACTGGAATACCAACTCCTGGGCATGACCGATGCCCTCTAGTGTTAAAGATTGTGACCCTGACATTTTTTTCCGCCATCCTGTTACACCATCAAAATGTCCCACTTTTTGACACACATTTTTTGACATATAACAGTCTTATCTTTAAAGATCCTCATTGAATTTTCATAACATTTGCCAAATAGGTATCTATTAGTGAGGTGACGCTACTTTCTCGTTTTCGGGTGCATTCGAGGTATTTTGTTATTGGCATCTGCCCCTTTATCAACCAAACTACTGTAAGGGTGGTTGTGAAAATTGGCATATCTGTTCGTACTGTGAAGAGGACGACTGACAATGGTTTTCTGACGGCTTTGAGTACTGTGGCACTTCCTAGTGGCAGATTTTTTGTACCCTTGGCTGTATCTCCTAAACCCTCTGCAGGCTCTATAAATTATTAAATTGTCTTGAGCAAGTGTATTTATATGAAATTAACAACGGATGACAACAATGACTTTTGAAAGGAACTGACGAATGCTGTGCCCCCTAGTGGCAACTTTTCTCCATTTTCCTCTGTTTCTCTGAAGTTCCTTGAGGGATTTCTATGAAATTTGGTAAATATGTTGCATTTCAAGTGTTGTTACGGGGAAGAGCGTTTCTGGATTATATCTAGAGATGATTTGACAGATTTCAATGAAATTTGATTCAGTGGTATGTTATGACAGTGAGTCGGCAACATTTGATTTTCAGGCTGATTCGACCACTGCAGCTCCTCCTAGTGGCCCTTAGAAACATCTCATAAGCGATGGTCCGTAGGCGCAGGTCAACTCCCCAGTGTTGCTCTTGTTATAAAATTAAGTCAGCATGATGAACCCCGAGATGAAGTCTTAGTGCAAAACATGGAATATTTTCATTGTACAACTTTATGAAAGATTTCTCCCAATGCCAGAACTCGCATGGAAAACAGATAGTACCTAGAAAAGCAGAGAGAATTACTCCCTTTGGAGAACTCAATCTGTTGTTTGGGCAACTCGGGACTATTATTTTAAAGCAAGGTCAAAATTACCCAATTCATTTTGACATTGCCGTTAATATATGAAATTGTGGGAATTGAACTCAGGAAATGAAATCCTGGTTCTCTTTAATCCATCTATTTTAGGCACTGAACAACCAGTTACCAAATCTTTTCTGTTACATTGTGATAAACAAGAGCTGGACTGGATGCAGTGGCATCTACAGATCATGAAACAATGGGGATCCGTCCTCACAGGGCTTTTAATGGTGTAAGGTCCCATCCCAATTAGCAATGCTCACACCCTTGTCACATTGCAAGCATGTGTTTTATGTCAGATAACTATGATGTCGCACAGATCCCATTGAGTTATAAACTCAAACAGTATTTCCAAATATTTGGAAAAACAGCCTGGTATGCAAGCTCCAGTGTTGCTGAGCAGTATACCAAGTGTAACACATGAAGAGACATGTAAAAACTAACTACAAGGAATGCAGCTGATTGGTGGAAATAACGAACCCAACAATCACTGTGAGTTTACGATTCCTTAAAATGAGGGAATCACTCTCCCACTGATTTACATAAATGCAAACCCAAAGCCCTGCAACATCAGTAGATGGAGTGGTAACTTGGGATTCGTGTAGCTCTAGTTAACTTTCCCCTCCCTGCATCATCACCAGCTTACTGCCCTGCCAGCATTGTCATTGTGACTGAAATTATCCAGCCAGTGTTTAATATGCCTTTCCCACTGTCAGTCATAACACTATCACAACAGCCATTCTCACATCTTTTTGAGCATTTGGTTCGACAATTTCTACACGGGTTCGATTGAACCACCAAACTCCTTTTTGTATTGGCCTGTAGATGGCTGTGCAGGTCTCCAAAGATCTTCAAATTGACAGCACTTGACAATTCACTTCCATACCTGTACTCGTAACTGTAACCTTTCATAGTAACTTGTCACCTGTAACTTGTTTGAGTGAGTGAACTCAGTCTGTTAAAATCAAATAATTGGGCTCTGAAAAAATTTCTTGGTGTGATGTGCACATTTCTGTAAGTTATTAAATATCTGCAAACCATGTAACCACAAGTTGTTCATGATGTGTATCAAAGATAATTTTTTATTAATTTGGGCCTTAGTTTGAAGTCATGGTTATCAGGTTGTGTGGCTCAGTGTGCAGAACAGTAATCTTCTAGCAGAGTGACACAGTGGATGCTTTAGGGACACTTGCTAAGATATTACATAGCTTGTTGCTTATGATGGACGGACATTTTTATTTGAAAAATTATTTCATTGCAAACTTGTTGGTGCCAGATGCCTAGCCAAGTGTGCCAAGTCTGTAGGTTAGAAAGTGAATCCTGTATAGGAGTTGCTCAAACCATCAAACTAAAACATGAAGACACACTCATATTTCCTGAAGTTGTCTTTTTTGGTCTTGAAGGCTTGCTTCTCACAGATATCAGTTAGCTTTTGTTTCATTTGGAATTATTTAAATGTGTCAATTGGTTTAAATTTCCTAACAATATTAAGTACTAAAAACATGGAGACATGCTGATACATTGCAGAGAACACTGGAATTGTTATTTTACTAACAGGATCTCGGTCTGGCTCAGAATGCGATGCGTCTACTATCGATTTTACTGATTTTTTACCAGCAGGGCCTGAATCTTGCTCAAAATTATCCTGTTTTTATACTTACTTGCAGGACCTGGGTCTAGCTCAGAATGCTGCAATCAGCAGTGGAACCAACACGCCTCTGGGTGCACACGCCCTTCAGGTGTACCGCATGATGTGCAATCACGGTTATGGGCATCTGGACTTTTCATCAGCATTCAAGTTTTTACAAGAGCAAAGTGACAAGGTTTAAAGGAGCACTCTACTGTCTTAATATTTTAGGGTCATATTTGATGTTTGGTGATATCACGGTGTGTGTCAAGTTGCCTTCAATACTTCCGTCAGCCACCACACCTGGCACTGTTGTCAACAAATTCCCAAAAATAATATAGGTCATTGACCTCAAAGGTCTACTGATGTCATATGGTCACGTGTGTCAGCTTCTCTCTTTGCAAATATGATAGTGCGTTGTTCGGGATATGAAGCGTCGTGAAAAGGTAGAACAATATTCCACGTAAATTACCCAGGAGTGCTTTGACAGTGGATAATAAAAAATTAAATACTGTGTATGTATAATGAACAACTATACTGCTTTGTTTCTCAGTACAAGGATGCAGCTGACAGGACCATTCGATGTCATGAGTAAACATAAGAAGGGGAAATGGGTAGCTCGCATGGTCGTGTTGTTAACAACAATGTTGATTGAAATAATGCCATTTTTCATATGGAATATTCCTTAAAGGACCATGATGTTTTCATATATTTCATGTTGTGCTCATGAATCCATCTTGTATGAAAATTATGTAAGTAAAAGAGGCAGCTAAATTTAATGATCAATGATTGGGCAGATTGTTCTCTCGTTGAAGCTCACCTGCCTTTGATTGTGTGTTGTTTGAAACAATGTTCTTTAAAATTTGAACTGTTTGGATTGACGAGTGTCACTGAAACACACCAAGTTACTCATGAATAAACAACTTCCAAACAATAGTGCCTAGATGGCTGGACATGATGCACATCTCACAATGGGCAAATTCAATTGATGTTCATCAACACTTCAGTGGAACCTGTTTATTATAGTCACTTTAAATAATTGAGCTTGTTGCCTCTATGGTATAAGAAGATTCTTTTGTACTTTGATGTCCATCGCTGTTCAGTTGTAACCCAGTGTTTACTTAGTAGACCAGAAACTCTTCTCTCAAATCATGGAATGGTAAATTTGTTGCTGTAATGTTTCATTTTTTGATCATAGGCAAACTTGTTGTTGTTTTGAACAACTCAATTCCTTGTGTGTGTGATAATTATTTTGGATTTGTTTCATAAATTCTATTTGTGTCGAATTTAGGCTACAGTACATGCAAGTAAATTGACCAAGTTGTTTTTCTTACAAATTTGTTTACAGCCTGACTAAACAGCTTGTTAAGATGAAAGTGAAACTTGGTAACTTGTTGGTGACAGACCTGTAGATTGGTGACACCCGAGTCAGTCTACTGAGATGACAGAAGGACTGGTAACAGTCCAAGTCAGTCTATTGAGAGGACAGACAGACCTGTGGATTGGTAACAGTCCGAGTCAGTCTATTGAGAGGACAGACAGACCTGTGGATTGGTAACAGTCCGAGTCAGTCAATTGAGATGACCGACAGACCTATACATTGGTGACATTCCTGAGTCAATCTATTGAGAGGATAGACAGACTTAAGATTAGTGACCGCCTGACTTACACTACTGTATGTAACTGAGAAGATAGACAGATCTGTACATTGGAGACAGATGGGGAGTCTGACAAGCACAATAGC
The DNA here is from genome assembly GCA_002633005.1 of Phoronis australis. Taxonomy (NCBI): domain Eukaryota; kingdom Metazoa; phylum Phoronida; family Phoronidae; genus Phoronis; species Phoronis australis. The sequence goes on from NMRA01000090.1 coordinate 464,592, forward strand.
AGTAAGACTAGGCCTCTACAGATGTGGAAAAGAACTGCTGAATCAGAGATGGATCATAGTATTTGGCTCTTGAGCTCACAGCCCACAGCAGAGGAATTATTTCACATGGACAGCCATTTAATGGACCCAGCGAGCTCTCCGTCAATAACGAACTGCTGTTGTTTCCAAATCCAAGAATTACTTATCGTCTAAGTTAAGGAACATGATGATAGCAATTTTTTATGAAACGAGCACATTTAATACGATGTTTCGTGTGGTTTCAGCTGGTTGAATATCAAATTTAAAAACTAAATGTAAAGGCTAAAAAATGGAAGCATAGGTTCTGGGCTGTGCATATCTGATTATGAACCTGTAGTCTCACAGTTTATCAGAAAATAGGAGGACCCTTACCATGTCAGCTGACATCAAGTGACAAAAACAGAGCAAATAAACAATCGTTCCATTTTCTTTGGCCTGAACATGATCGAGAAGGTCTAACATGTGAGAGTCTATGAGCTCTACACCACTAGACATGACACAGTTTTGAAAATGTGGTCAGTTGTAAGGTGCAAGATGTATCCAGTATAACTTGGAATATTCCTTATGACGAAAATTGAATCAAACATGAGGTTTCCATTCAAACATTCCAAAAGTCTACTAAATGCTGTGGCCGAGAGTGTACCTTGTTCAGACAGCCTTGTTTTATTCCAAAATATACAATTTTCATTTTTAGTAATTCCTTGTACTTGGGAGGGAAAGCCTCGATTTGTACCCAAAAATTCCGTCAAAAATAGTCTTGTTTGAGATTCTACCCAAATGAAAGAATTTACCCTAAACACAGACTTGCTACCACAGTTCCACTTGTTAAATTCAGTATCCACTGGCCCTGCTGTAGGGATTCAGTATCCACTGGCCCTGCTTTAGGGATTCAGCATCCACTGCCCCCCCTGTAGAGACTCACTAAACATTGTTGAAATGGCATTGTATTTATTAACTACAAACAATGTGGTGCAAACAATGAATTAAATAATGCAATTAATGAACTGTGGAAAATGATGACTCAAGCACAATAAGTTCTCTGGGTCCATACTTTTAAGCATAACCAGCAACTAAACCAAACTGCAGATCCTCGCATTGTGAAAATCTCGCGTTTCTCAACCCAAGTTTACAGCAATGCTTCTTTGTGCCAACCTTAAAAGGAAAATAATGTGAACTGCAATTAATACATGATTGACAATATGTGTAGAAAGAATGAAGAGCTTTATACTTGAACAGAACATGTCATGCACCAACATGCTCAATGAGTAGCCATGTTAGAGACAACAACGCAAACCATAATAAGCACACATGAAATACCTCGTTCACACCTTAGTCTTAGTATTCTTAAAATGTCGAATGAAAATATGAACGGAAGCTCATAAAATGGAAAACACCTATAAACCAGCTTTGACACTTATTTCAAGCAGCCTTTCTTGTTGCAACTGTCGAAGAGTAGCCATGATAGTGCAATCCAACAGTTGGCATGATTATTGCATTTCATTATCGTTCTGATAACTTGAGGTGTCTGTTACATTCAAGAATTTTCCTTATCGACAAATCTTGGCAAAAAAGTAGGACTTTGAAGAAAAAATAGGAGTACCTCCAAGAGAAGGTTTATCATACCCCACCGAAAAAAATCATTTCATTTGACAAAAACTTTAAATGAATGAACATTGTTTACGAATAATAAAATAAACAAATTGGTTCTGGTGTGCACCTCACAGCTGGCATTAAATGGCCCTGGGTAAAAGAAAAAAGATCCCGAACCATTTCTGCTGGCATCGCATGACTTTCTCCTTAAAAATATGGACAAGTAAAAATGATGTATCGTTAAATAAATTTCAAAAACAAAACACCCAATTATGCTATTTTTGGTATTGTCATTTGTCAACACTTCAAAAAACAAGTGGCAATACCCATATTACCTGACTACTTCCTGTTGTCATCGTCCAAAGCAGTGACATCAGTACTTTTATCCTCATCATCAGTCACGACTGATTCATCATCAGTGACAACAGGTGTCGCATCACTTCCCTCTCCATGGCGACCTAAAGAATAAATAATATGTCACATGTCCACTGAAGGATAAATCATCCCATTTACAAGCCAGAAATAACAAGACTTTCATCTGACTGGTCACCATTCTCACCATTGTTTGGTGATGTAACTGAAAAACCAACAAAATCCACATTTTGAAGTTAAGGCAGGAAATGTTTTTTTTCTAATCAGAAGACATTGCGTTCTCCACCACGGTCATAAAATCCCGTGTCATGTTACAATCAAGACCAGAGTTCAAGTGCAACATTGGACTGCAAATGGTATGTGCTCATAGGGGTGTTGATTAGTGTCATAAATGTGGCCAATGGATGGCACAAAAACAAGGCACACATAAAAAAATAACACGTAGTGGCAAGTAGCGGTGGTTGGATCCACTCGAAAGAAGTCATCACCTGTTGTCACTACACTTGCCAAATTTCACAAAGATTCTCCCAGGGGTTTAAAAATACAGTTGCAGAATGTAGATGTGGACAATAAAAATGGCCATTAAGTTACACTGAATATGTCAAATCTGTCCAAAAATGGAAAGGAGTTGTCGCCTCAATAAACAAAACTTAATTTGCCAAATTTCAAGAAAATTCATCACGGAAAATACAAAAGCATGAAGTAAAAAAAGTGCTAAAAAGGCACGCTGCCTGGTACTAATCAGATTCGTCTGAAAATTGTCGTCGTTCGTTGTCACACTCATAGGAAAACATTCACCAAATTTCACAAAGATTCTGCTTGGGTTTAAGCAGAAGACTCTACGGATGCAAAAATAACATCGCCACTAGGCGGTGTTGGAGTATAGATCACTTATCCCTTATCCTACTGAGCGGATTCAAAACACCCCACTGCACATTGAGCCTAAGTAGGTGACCCATTAGCTGTAGGCTGGGCAGTTATAATCTATTGGTCTTGATCATATGAGAATTAAAAACTTGTCACACACAAAAAATGTCAACAGACAACATGTAGAACAAACAATTGAACTTCACGAAATCTAATTTTGATTTCTTTTCTTTTGGGTAAATAACACAAAAATAGACAATAGATTTGGACTTGACTGATAATTGTAGATTATTGTGAAATAAAGTGAAATTCTTTAGGATCCCTTGAGATTTGAATTCATTCTGATCCAAATTAAAAAGTATTTGCTAGGCCACAATTTGCTGTGTTTCCTTGTCACTTTTAGCTTGAAATTGTATCAGTTCTATACAATCAAACTCATTTTTATAAAAACTTCAACCAAATGACAAGTCCACTATATTGCCCCCACTTCATGACTCCAGAAAAATAATCCCGAGAAAATGTTGAATAACTTGGAAAACTAAAATTGACAGACATGTACTTCAAAAGACAAACAGGTGGAAAAAATACAGATCTTAGGGCACCTGCTCACACAATAAGTAAATAATTGGGTATTTATAAATCAATGAACAGAAGTTGCCCTCAAGTTGGTCCTGTGACGAGTACACTCAGCAGGTTATTCAAAAACAAACAGTTGGGTGAGTGTTCTCGCACTCATAATTCGCCAGGATGACCATCAACACTTACCTGTGAACCTTCTACGCAGGATAGGAGTTTCTAGTTTGGGGGCTACAGGACGCTTTTTACGTGCTTCATTCATTGTGTAGCAGTAGCAGCAACGAAAGCCTGAAAAATGAAATATGATCGTGGAGGTATGTGATTACTTGGTTGAGCGGTAACATAGTTTTACACATAGTAACATTAAGTGGTATTTGTACCAAACTCTGTTATTACTCAGGGCTTGGAATTTTCCGCGGAAACGCGGATTTCCGCTTTTTTCAAATGTTTTGCCCGCGCATTTTATTATATTTCTGCGTAAAAAAAATCGGATTTGATGTAAAATTTCCGCGGCAAATTCCTTTCTTACCGCGGCGTTGCCGACGACGTTAACCTCGAAAAGCGGAAGTTGCTTTTTATGTTTCGGAGGAACGTAAATAGTCAACATTGCGGGGCATCTGGGATAGCGTGGTGGGATTTTCAATGGCGGCTCGTGTGATTGTAAACCGCGGTGACAAATACTACGGCTCTGCAGCCAAAAATGTGTGGGATGGAAGTGGAGAAGTGGATGGACGAGATAAAAAGACGCAGACGCACGCTACCGCTGGTGGTAACATTTTTTTTTCCTACCGAATTTTGTCGGCGAAAGGTTCTCGACTATTTCAAGGCCTGGTAGCGCGCATGTTTTGGGCCGTAAAAGTTTCCACGTTTTTTGTCATTGGTCATTCCAAGCCCTGATTACTATATACTCCTTCACCACAAACTTTGTTATTCACGCATACTTCGTCGCCACAAACTAATTCACATAGTTTGTACAAATTCTGATTTATGTGCACTCTTTTCAACCATCAGTAAACCTACAGACTAACATGCTCAGCGGTACATAGAAGTCGACATGAACATTCATATTCCATAGGCACGTCCAACTGACCACCTGGGTTAAAAAGTTGGCTCACAGGTTTATGCCTGATTGATAAGAGTGTTCACTGGCACATTAGCAATCCAAGTTTCTGACCTAATGACAACTAAAGTAATTTATCAATCACAGGTTTTTCCATGGGCTGCCAGTTCCCACTGCAACAATATCAATAATTAAGATGTCAGACATAGCGAAACTCATTGAGGTCAGAAGATAAGTCAATACTGATGCTCAGTTATTCATAGACAAGTATTCAATGTACAACTTCAGAAATTCATTAGTCAATGCACAGTTTCAGAACATCGCATAGCACAGAGGGTCTCTTACTGTAGTCAATGTACAGCTTCAAAAAGTCACACAATACAGACATCCACTTACAAATAATCAATGTATAGCTTAAGACGGTCACATAATACACAGGGTCACTTACTCAAGCTGTCAATATATAGCTTAAGAAAGTCGTAACACAGAGGGTCACTTAGTCGTTGACAAGTAGTCAATATACAGCTTCAGAAAGTCATATAATGCAGAGGGTCACTTACTCATAAGTAGTTAGTGTACAGCTTCAGAAAGTTAATATAATGCAGAGGGTCACTTACTCAAATATTCAAACTCTTCCCTCAGTGCCATTCCATTGTGAGAGTGACAACTATTGCAGATCAAGGCGTAACGGTTCTGTGGCCCATCACCAACCAGGTATTCTACCACTTTGTCCACAGCAGATCTTTCTAGTGGAATAATTTGTCTGGGCATGGGTGGTCCAACAGGGGCACCTGTCAAAACACAATTGCTCCTTCATATCACAATTACCCATTTTTTTACAGAAAGATACAGGGGAAGTAACAGCTGGTGTTGTGGCAGCAGACGTGTTTTGCATTCTTAGTAAATGATTTGATAGCAGTTACCTAAAATGCGCCTGGATTTTTGCATCCAGAGAAGGACACCAATACAAAATGTTGAGCAATAGAAGCCATGTGTACTTAATAGTCACGTGACAAAAATTGATTTCTCATTTCTCACATCTGCTGACAGAGGTAAACACATAAGTCACTAGGAATATTTCCATTGATTTTATACAAAACAAACTGAAATTCTTTAAAAAAACACTCCCAAAATCGGAGCCAATTGTGCGAGAAAACGCTGCCAGTAGCTTGCATGGATGAAATTTCACAAACTACTGTACACCTAGCACTTCTGTTTAAAACCACTATAATCAAAAGCAACATGGAGTGGTGAAATGTGCCCATGACTGCACCACCACTGATATGCTTCTAGGGGATCCCGGTGATTCAAGTGTCTAAATAAATGAGCGCTTTTGATGCCAAAAAGTCGCAATTTTTTATTTTGAAGAAAAATTACTTATTTGCAAAGTTTCCCACAAAATGATGTAATGGGTGTAAGATGTTTGGTCACTTGACAATCAATAACAATGACGGAACACAGCAGATCAGAAGACAAGGACGATTTTGAGCGAGAATTGGTAATTAGTATGCAGAGAAGAGACTGGTTACGGGCTCCACACTCATGTCCCATCCATGAAAGGAAACAATCTGCAAACTGTTATGAACATACATCTGAGTAGTGGATGACGAATGGATGCCGGATGGACGAACGGGCGGACAGGGATGACGGCATAATGTGCCCACAAAAACGGACAAAAATGCTTGCATTCTGGTGAATACCTGGAACACAAGAAAAATTAATAATACTTTTATCTTTTCAACTGTTGTGCCTTGATAGAATGTAAGGGCTGTTCCAGTAAAAAATGTATGGGAGGGGGGAAGGCACTTTCATTTCTTACCCACTGTCCATATTTTTTTTAATTTCTCCAAACCACAACCCTTAATTTTTAATTACGTTGAAATATAAAATGCGTTTTTTGAGATAATCAACTTGTCTTGTCAAATATTAAAATGGCCAACAGGGGGTGCTACAGTAGCCAAATCTGAACGAAAATCGACTGTTGCTCGTGCATACCAGACACCTATCTCTATGCCAAATGTCATCACGATCCATTAATTAAAGAGGTTTCAAGATAATCAACAGGCAACCAATGACTTGAGTAGTTGAAAACTAACAGGGGGTGCCACGGTGGTTGAATCCGTCCAAAAAGTGACTGGTGCAGGCACATTCTTGCCACATACCTAGGTCAAGCAGCTTTTGAAAAAATCAACGCACAAGGAATGGCTTGTCACAAACTAAAGCGGCCAACATCGGGTACCACGGTAGCCAAATCTGTGCGAAAATTGACTGGTGCTGGCGCATTCCCGCATAGTACCTCTATACAAGGGCAACAAGCAGTTCTTGAGATAATTGATGGACAAGGAATGATAATGCCAGATGGACCAACCACAAAGTTTTTGTGGGTGCAGAAAAATTCCATGTGAGATCACTCATGTCAGTTACCGGAAACTTGCAATATTGTAGGCAGCCATCAGGAGTCTCTGTGCATCATGTGTCTAATTTCAATAACATTTTTTCAATTTCATGGATCAATGAATCTCAAACTGTCTCCATGAACGCTTTTAGGTTGCTGTGCCAAGTGAATACCGGAACTTGTCTATCTGACTCCTTATACTTTTTATTGAAAATATCATCAATTTTTTTAGATGTGTTAACACCAGTTTAGTGTTGCAGCAATTTTCATTCTAATATGACTGCAGTACAACATGTGCTTGCAATCAAGGTGCCCGACTTGTCGAGTAACGGCACAAGTGTACAAATTGCACTCAGCGCACTAGCAGCGTGGCCTTGGTTTGTTGACTTTTTAAAATATTTTTGGGTTTCTGCCAAATGATTTTTTGTGAGGTTTGATTTTTTTGAGAGGGCATTCAGTTGGTGTTTATCTGAAAATACACACATGTCAACATTTACAACACAAAAAACACACCACCTAATTTTGTAAATTTACTTCTTTCAAGGACCACCCATAATTTAAATTTCTTTCAGAAGATGGCCACCCATTAATTTTTATTTCAACTGCCGCCCCCCCGCTCCCATGTGGAATTTGCTGGAACAGCCCTAAGTTCAACTTACCAAAACCTCGATTATTTGAGTGAGGTGGTCTGCCCCTGCCACCCGGTGTCGGTGCAACAACTTGAGGAGTAGCTGGGACTTTGCTGGGACCTGGTGATTTCTGGCTAGGAGTGGACCTATGGCGCAAGCCTGGAGGAAGCACAGAAAGTGAATGAGAGTGACTGACTGTGAAGTATACAGTCCACTACACTGTATAGTGAACACAACGTAAACAAAATTTCGTTTCCCCATCAAGACAGGTAACATCTCATCAATCCCGCTACGGTGATTGGGAATTCTGTTTCAACTCAACCGTTAGAATGGGGAGTTCACTTGCAGTTAGATGTAATGACAGGATTATGGGTTATTTTGTTGCATTATACATGGTATGCATTGTATGAAGTGATGTCGGGGTGTTCAGCACACGTTTGTCAAAACTGCATCACAAACGAGCAATATCTTCACCCTTATTATATAGCAACACTCCCTACAGCACTGTTCATGCTGTCTCAGCAGAATATGTTGCAAGACTGACTCACATCAATTCCAGGGACACATATTGTCCAAACCAAAATGACATTTATTACACTTGACCTAACTTGGTCCGTCTTCATTCATGGCATATCACAGAACAAAACCACCGCAATGTCAGAAGTAGACTGACATGTACTTTTATTTTTGTGATTTTTAGTAGTTTTTTTGCTGACATAACTTGTGAGATTCTAGCATACTTGTGACTGATATAGAATGGTAAACCATGGTCTGGAAAATCTAGAACCTAATATATGTTACTTTGTAGAATGGTTGGAAAGGTTCTAGACAGTTGTAGAATGTGCTGAAATGGTGAAATGCTCCAGAACACTGCAATACACTAGTTATATACTCCGGCATGGGTTAGACAAGGCTTCGCAGCACTCGCTGGAGCATTTGGACAGACACTGTGTCACTGTGTAGGAGTAGACTTGCATACGCATGGTTGAGATTAATAAAGAATGAACTCAGTCAAGTCTTCAACCTATCATGGCTCCAAATGCTATTAGTACTGGTCAGTGATGACTTGCGTATAAACGTTTCAGCAGTAGATATGGACCATAACTGCATTTGTCTTGGCTTTTAGTTCACAAAACTACAAAAATATATTCTAGCAAATTCCTTACCCAAAAAAGATTCGTAAACAAATTGACCAAGAATCATTTTAGACATGTTCACATGGTTGTTTCACTCTTTCTGAAGGTGGCACTGTTCTGTTTGCACTTTTGAACAACAATGAACAGGGTGTGCAGAAAGTGGGTGAAGTAGAGATGTAGCATAAACACACCACAGAAAGCAAGGCAACTTGTACAACATTATTACTTACAGTGAAACAAAATAGACCAACATACAAAACGAAAAAAAGAAATTCTATGTTTGTGAAAACAGAAAATCAGGCTTTCTACAATATGAACACCTTACCGTCCTGGAGATTGTTTGGAGTATTTGATGGAGACTGTATTTTTGGCTGAAAATAAGAAGGTGAGTATTTAATAACAAAATTTTACAAAAACAGTCACAGTTTTAGTCCAACAGATACACTTATCACTTGTCACAAGTACTCTAATCTTCGTCACCTGTATAATGTCAGACAGCAACAGAATGATATAAATACATCATATTTACTACTTGTTATAAGTACTCCAGTGTTGGACATGTGAACAATGTTATAGAGCAACAGAACTGAAATAAAGATATATTCATTTCTTGTCACAAGTAATCCGGTCTTGATCACAAGTATAATATTAGAAAGCAACAGATATACTATACCCTTACCACTTGTTCCAAGTACCAGTTCACAAAATGTGACCTAAGACTGCCAGTGGTGACTTTGGCGGGCACCTAGCTCACCAATAATGACTTCTGATCAAACTTTAGCCGTTGAACTCGTCAAATGCCACTTCAATTTCCAATGTTTGCCATCAATTGCTGTGTTTTCTTACAAACTGACAATTTTGAACTTTTCCAGCACATTCAAGCACCGGAAATTTCTTCATGAAATAAGGTAAATAAAAGTCGTGTAAATAATCAGTATAATAAAATTGGGGAAAATCTCATTTTACAGGCCAATCACAGTTTCGGGCATTTTATGTCACACAAAAATTAAATAACCGGCATGACCTCTGCAACAACCAAAATCATCAAGGCTGTCTGAATGAAATTCGTGAATTGTTGCTATTTTCAAGGACATTTGATCTTTTTCTTGGGACTTTGATTTTTGACTTGATGCAGTCAGAAAACAAACAACAAACACATCTACTGCAATACTTGGAACTTTACAGCCATCTTCTGAGCAATTTACAATAACCTTTTCTGCTTGTAAGTCTAATATCAAGTGCTGCCTTGAAACGAGACAATTATGTAAAATCATTTTGGAAAGCTAAGAATTTACCCAACTAGCCAGTTGTGACATCAGTGTTGCCTTAGCATTAAATGTTGAGTATGATAATTCCTTACAACTGTTGTAATGCAATATCAAGTTGTGTGAATGTTTCTAAAAAACCTACCTGCAATTCTTTGAACCTGTCAGGGTCGTACTTTTCTAGAATTTCTTTGGCCTTTTTGTAAGTTTCCTTGTCCATAACATCTTCAAGCTGTGGAGAGAAATCTTAACTAGTCATGCCCAGATGTGAGGTCCAGTGTTGTACGTCACAGAGTTTTACTAACAATATCAGCCTCCAAGATACATTATATTAATATATATTCAATGTAATGGGCTACCTTAGTTTTTAAATAAGGATTCACTTCTCAAATAACTTTTTAAGTATGTAGCTATATTTTTAAAATCCTTCATGATCAAACAATCTTATCAATATGCGTGGAATCAATGCCCAGATGTTTCTAACGAGATTGTTTTTTCTCGAAAATTGCTATTTTCTCACAGAGATTGCGGTATATTTCACCAACATTAACTTTTTTCCATGCAATTAGTAATTCAGAAGAATGTCTGCAATTTCCTCTGAAGGCTTTTTAGCACGAGATCTATTCTGTCAAAAATCAACTAAAGACACCTTTTTTCAAGAAAAGATAAAAAGACGACATTAAAACGAAATCTAAACAGTTATGCATGTGTACCTTATAGTATACAGAAACACAATTTTCAAATTCCAGGAGAAAATAAATTACGTTTGTGGAAATTATGATGATCCCTTTCAAAAATAAAAAAACATAAGAAACACACCAGTCACAGAGTTATGAAGAACTAGGCACTATTTCTTGCACATGAGGTTCTGAGAACATTCAGGATTATTCAATCAATACAAAAAAGTTACTTATCCTTGGCATCAAAGGTAACCAATTATTTTTATTTGAGGTCATGTGGGACCTTTGGAAAAATGTCTACACCAAATTCTAGGAAATGACTGCGCAGATTTATATGAAACCTGTAAATACTATGCTGTATGCAATGTTCTCCATTAGTTATTGTTTTTTTAAAATATGCCCCTGATGTCACATGTCAGTGACAGTTGAAAGCTGCTAATGTTAGAAGCAAGTGATAAATGAAAGTTACTTTTAAGGTTAGAAACAAGCAACAGTAAAAAGTAACAGGAATAACTCAGTGAGTGCAGATATTACCTAGACTCAGTGAGTTTAGATATCACCTAGATTCAGTGAGTGTAGATATCACCCACATTCAGTGAGTGTGGATATCACATAGACCCAGTGAGTTTAGATATATCCTAGACTCAGTGAGTGTAACCTAGACTCAGTGAGTGTAAATATCACCTAGACTTGGTGAGGGTAGATATCACCTAGACTCAATGAGTGTGGATATCACAGACTCAGTGAGTGTGAATATCACCTAGACTCAGTGAGTGAAGATATCACCAAGACTCAGTGACTGTAGATATCAACTAAACTCCATGAGTGAAGATATCACCCAGACTCAGTGACTGTAGATATCACCTAGACTCAGTGAGTGTACATATCACCTAGACTCCATGAGACAGTGTACATAACACCAAGACTCAGTGAGTGTACATAACACCTAGACTTAGTGTGACAAGCAAATTGTGATGCTCTAATCACTACTTTATCACACCAAAGTAACTTACAACTTGTTTTTTTCTTTCTTTACAGTCTTCCAGGGCAAACTCTAGAAGTAGACAAGAGACAGTCATGTACAAATGTGCAGGATAACATGTGATTCCAGCAGTTTGGTAGAGAGGCGGATGCTAAAAATGGACTAAACAAATTTAAAAGCCAATTAGACAGCACAGAATAAGTCAAATCTGCCAATAATGGGAAGGCATTAACAAAAACCTATTAGCTAAATTTCGTGCAAGTCAATCCATGCATGATCTCTGAAAATACAGAGGCTAAAGGTAAAAAATACTTGGATTGGTCCAAAATTTGTCATCATCTGCAGTCAACTTTATACAAACACTACTGCAAAAACTCATTAAAATTCTCAAAGATATGAGGAGATACAGCTGCAGACACTGGATGCCCAGATAGAGATAACTGCAATATGCACCAACATTATGCATACATGGGGGCATAAAATGAAACCAAACCCAAGCGAAATTTAGCTGACATTAAAGGGCCATAGATTTTCCAATTTTCCAACAATTTAGCTTGAGTGTCCATTTCTAAGCATAAATATAATACCAAAGTTTTATACAATGCCAGAGACATAGTATTGCATGATTTTCTCAGACAATTACACATAAATGGGTCAATCATATTTAGGATTCTTGCAAGTAACATATCAGGATATCGGGGACTGTTGAATTTGAGATGTTCATTCTAGTTCTTATCTCTTACTCTTGACAATCATATTTTAGATGTTCCTCTGACAACAAGGCTGTGGACCAAGTCCATGATGAAAGAAGGCAGTGCCCAAGTGAATGTACAACAAGGACGAAGGCAAGCTGCCCCATGACAGAGAGAAAATTAATAAGCATAATCTGTAGGGAAAGTCACTTTTGATTAACAGTTAAAATTTTATCACTGGGGTCAAAACACATTGTTTATTAAAAAGCTTGTTGACAAAAGTTATCATTTCGTGATGACTCTGCTCAAAGCACTGGTTTCCTATGTCATAAGTTTCAAAGGCATGGCATGATTAAATACAACCAGCCACAACTTGTGACAAGTTTAAGAGATTGTCAAATGAAATTTGAGAGTGAAGCTATTAGGACCTACTTCGGTACTACTGGGGAGTCATCCTATAGACGTCAAGATTTTAGAAAGGTTCTTGCTCTTAATGCATTGTGGGTAGTGAGGAACTACCAACATGTGTTGTGTCATGAAGGACCTTGACAAGCGAAGTGTATTGTGGGTAGTAAGGTACAACCGGCACGTGTCACAATGGATTGACTAGCAAGTACAACATTACAGAGCAGGAAGGTAGGTGGCACCACAATTCACATCCAAACTGTGGTGCGAGACGCAGCCAGAGTGGGTCAACAGGGGCCAACAGGATAGTTACGTCATTGCAAAATGGTGATTTAGTAATGTTATTCACATGGCTGTTGTAAACATAAAATTACCCGATTTAATCACACAGGCACAAAACACAACTAAACCCAAGTCTATTTGAACATTGTTATTGTAAGTTTCCATGAAATACATCAACCTGTGTCAACATTTGGCATTTTCGTTTATTTCACAGGGTTTGTACTGAGAAATACCTGCGTTCCGCCAACACCTGAGGTAGTTGGAAAGTTGTGCCATTTTCAATTTTCTTACCAATTTTACACAAAAACTCACCATTTTGTGAAATTCTTTTCACAAAATACCAATGAAGCACCTTTTTCAAGAACCAAATGCTGCAAGAAAGTGAAAAACAAAACTTATGCATACTATATTTGACTTCACAGCTGTGTGAGGTCTAATCCCACAGACTGAGACAACTGAAATACAACTCAATGTTCAAATACGACGTGGATAGTGCAATACCTGCAGATCTATGCAAGACGGTAGTTTTCAGACAATAACTCAGATAATCATAGTAAGTTACGTAGCCACTTTTACATTCAAGCTAATACAGCAATATGTATAAACTTTTAAGTACAAGAACACGGCAGCAGCCCTCGTCGGACATGTACACCACTTATTGAGCAGCTCAGATGTGTAATATTAAAACATTTACGTTAAGTGATTGTAGGCCCAAAAAGTGCACAGAATTTCCTCGGATAAACCCACAACACTTGGCTCCCTTGTAACTCTCACAGAATATGTTTCTTCACCTGGCTCAAACATGTTCAAGTACCGTAACACGACAGTGACTAGCACAGAGTACTTACAGCAGTGGAAAGACCAAGAGAGGGCTGGAATAGTACAACCTATCAATCCATGTTCTTGGGAGATAGTAGAAGTAGAAAATCACCGCTGACGCTATGTAAAGCATTATTGAGTAAAACACCAGGGCACCCACAGTTTTACGTTGTAATTCCTGGTTGTCTTGCTTAAATTTTTCCAAAGAGTCTATCTCCTACAAAAACAAAAATATGGAATCAGATGAAAGACAATTTCAAAATTTCCACAATTCAAAGGGAACGAAATAAAAGAAAACCAAGAGCAGGTGCCAACAGGATAACTGTACACTGCAAGATAAATGTACACTTCACAGGATAACAGTACACTTAACACGATAACTATGCTAATAATGAATGATATCTGTACATTGCCGAATAATTGTGAAATGCAGGATAACTATATACCGATTACAGGGTAATTATACACTGTGGGATAAATGTACCATGTGGGATAAATGTACCATGTAGGATAACTGTACACTGCAGAATTATAGTACAATGTAAGGTAATTGTACAATGCAAAACAGCTGCATTACAACGCAGGATAACTCTACAATAAAGGATACCTGTACATTATAGGATAACTGTACAGTGCATAACAGCAGGATAAGCATAAAATGCAGGATAACTGTACAATGCTAAGCATCAGAGCTATATCTGTACAGTGCCACAAAACTTACAACCAGTCCAATACAACTGGATTGGCACAAACAATAACATGTCAGCTTGTAAAGGATTTTGTAGCAAAGTTGAGCATTGTGTGCACCTTTAATCTATCCCAGACATTGCTAAAGTGCAATGTTTCACCATACTTTGGCTGACAAAGTTGAAAGGCCAACAGCAGCATAACATATAAGTTAATGTTACCTGGTTTAACTTTTCAAGAACTTCTTCTGTGGAAGGCTTGGCCTGTAAAGCAGCACACACACTTAATATGTAGTAGGACACAGGATACACAATTTTGTTCTTTCTATTGTCCTGCACACTTAATAAGCAGTGACATTAAAAAATAGGAGGATAGACAATGTTCAACCCCCCTTACACCCCAACCCCCCTTCTTCCCTCCTCTATAACTCAAGGCATCCCTCTCATGAACATCAACTTTTCTCATGAATGTAGCCCTTTTCTCAAGAAACTGACAAAGAACAATCCCCTTTCGTTCTAAGTTTAAAACACGCTTCAAAGTCAGGTATTCTAACCAGTCGTCCAAAGACCAATGAGTGATTAAGAGTGGCTTTTACAGAACTACTCAGTGAACATTCAAAAGTTTCACAAAAAGCCACCTTCGTGTACGAAAATTTCAAACATTATCTCTCATATGTTCCTACAGTCAGTGTGCCAGTTCCACATTAAACTTGCCGCACTAGCTATAATGTACCAAGACCAAAGTATAATATTTCATAGATATTTTTTTAAAATTTAAAAGTAAAAACTAGTGATTTGCTCACCTACAATATCAGCTCCAGCTCATTGAGGCCATTTCTATACCACACACTAAAAACAGCTAAAGAAGCAAGCCCTGTATCTTAAAAGAGGCCTGAACTACATGTTTCAGCATTTTAATATGAATTTTGAAAATATAAAGGTTGGTTACTGGCATCCACATGTTCTTAAATAGTGCACAGTATTTTTCTTTTTTACTTTTAAAAGTAAAAAATTATTAGTTCCATGAAGCCCCACTGCACACGCTGTTTTTCGTGACATCACCGAGGCTGTACAGCACAAAGAGATAGGTCATTAGCCGTGCGAGTACATAGTCCAGTCGACATATCAACATGTGCATACTCCCAACCCTTTCCGTTTTTCTTTCTGTGACCTTGATTCATACCGGACCTAGCCAGCCAGCTAGCTGTTTGAAGACTATCTTCAAAATACAGCTAGGTACCAGTGGCACTTTGTGTTGAGCTCCATTAGACTCCGAAATTTCACCTAGCCCGGGTAGTTCTGCTCGTCACCTCGTCGCGAACGTGTAGAGCATTTTCCACTCGGTTTCTGTATTTTGGGTATAGGTCGGATGTGCAATTCAGTCGTACAGGTTTGATATTTTGGTTACTATGCACTTTACTTTTTGTGCAAGTTTTGTGTCACAAAACAAAGTGCTCGTAAGCAAGCAGTGCAAATCCACAAAATTTCCAATATCAACTTTATCATAAGTACAGATTTTGCAGGGATATGTTTGTTTTAATACTAAAGAAAAAATCTGATTTTGGAATACTTATTAAGAAATGAGTTTTTAAAGCAGTATATATTTCAACAAAGAATACAATTCACTTACAGATGATTTTGATGGCAGACGAGTAGGTTCGGGGATGTTATTTTACAGAGCAAGTAAAAATACATATGATTTCAATTGATACCAAATATTTACTTAAGTACAATTAACAAACAGCATCATCATTGGATAACAACATATTCATGTCAATAATTATCTTTTAATTGATCTTATATGGTCTCAATCACCAAGAGTGATGTGGAAACAACACATTATCGCTCCGCTTAAACTATGATGGCAGAACATAAAAACCTAGTGGCAGCACCTCTAAAGTCCATGGCCGAACCAAAAAATCCACGACTCAAAGGCAGGACCAAAAAACTTAACTCTTTAGCGGCAAGCATAACACAGCGAGCCCCCTGATTTTCTGACTGATGCCGTAGGGCTCCCAGTGTTTTCCGACATTTTTGTGCTGTGTAACACTCTCCAATATGGCGTCATATTGACAACGCGAGCTGCATGAGTGGCGCGCGCCCGGTCTATGTGATGTCTATGAATTTTGGGGTCTTCTGACACACACGTGATCATTGTAGTTATCATTCCTGCCGAGAGGTGTCACAGTTTTATAATGGTGGTCACTCGAGATCGGCTGCCGCAAATGAACACCCAAAAACAGTGAATGCATGAATAAAAGGAGCCTAATCGGTACGAGTAATACATTTTTGGAATCACCATGATCACCACGATGAGAGGATTCAGAAATATCAAGTATGTACGTTAATGGAGTCGGATTGTAAACAATAACCTTAAAAGCTACTGATAGCCAATACTAGTGCACTACACACCAATGACCTAAAGTCGTGAATAAAGCATAATAAGCAGTTGATTGTCATACTACCAAATGTCCATTAAGCAACTGCTCATGTGATGTCATGGACATATATCAGCCTTCACAAATATACGTGTTTTGACAATCTTAATTCTTGTTTGTATCCGTAAGCAGAGTTTTAAAACGGTCGCTGATATCGCCGGCCATTTTGAATTAGGCCCTAAAGTTGTGAACGTTTCGTTTAGACGGAAATACACGAAGTAAGACCACACAAGTCAACTACAGTGCTTACAGTTACTCTAGATGACATAAAAATGCATTGCATTGTTTATTAATTCAGTTTCAATTGAAATAAATTGTTATATGTTTTGCACATAACTTTGATGTGCACAGACGTTTTCAATGAGGTTGTTCACGTAAAACGCTAAGAACCCAGCATCAATTATCGCTCTGTATTTCATTGCTTTGGCCTTACAAAACTTGATCGACCCTGCGGAATTTTGATACATTGCCGGTTCAAGCTACCCCTGGAGCGCGTGTTTGAGTAAATCTGAACGATAAATATTTTCGAAACTATATCCCAAAAATGCACAAAAAGTGAATTAGTGAAACATGCTGTTTTTAAGATACATTTGAAAAAAGAAGCCATGGACTGNTTAAAACGGTCGCTGATATCGCCGGCCATTTTGAATTAGGCCCTAAAGTTGTGAATGTTTCGTTTAGACGGAAATACACGAAGTAAGACCACACAAGTCAACTACAGTGTTTACAGTTACTCTAGACGACATAAAAATGCATTGCATTGTTTATTAATTCAGTTTCAATTGAAATAAATTGTTATATGTTTTGCACCCAACTTTGATGTGCACAGACGTTTTCAATGAGGTTGTTCACGTAAAACGCTAAGAACCCAGCATCAATTACCGCTCTGTATTTCATTGCTTTGGCCTTACAAAACTTGATCGACCCTGCGGCATTTTGATACATTGCCGGTTCAAGCTACCCCTGGAGCGCGTGTTTGAGTAAATCTGAACGATAAATATTTTCGAAACTATATCCCAAAAATGCACAAAAAGTGAATTAGTGAAACATGCTGTTTTTAAGATACATTTGAAAAAAGAAGCCATGCACTGTTTGTTATCATATTGTGAATACAAAAACGTCCTGGTATTCGTTTGACATTCGTGAGCAGACGAACGCTGGAAACTTCAACGTCTGATATCGCAGGACCGCGCAGAAGAGGAAATAATAGACCATTCACGATTTTAGGGCACTCACGACTTTTGGACATCTGACGGTAGTGACGACAGTGTAGTGGCTCAGTTGGCGACTAGTTGATGAATAATCCCTTAGTTGTCTATCAACGCAATGTGACAGCAATCGGTCAGCCACAAAGTTATACAAATCTCACCTTGCCGGAAAATATTCCTCCCATTTTTGTTTAAAAATATGGCAATGTGACAATCATGAGAAGCATAAACTATATGGAAACACTTTCAAACCCAGCTGAACTCAGACCAACAGCAAGCAGGTCCGCCATGACAGCTTTTGTGTTAAGTTCCACACGAATGGAAAACCAGTTTCGTATGATGAAAACTGAGCGTACTGAAGTTAGATTACGTTCGATAAATCCAAGAAACACATGAAAATACTAGAGACACATGTTTTATCGTATTGTGTTAGCAAAATATCGCAATGTGAACCAACCCAACCACGTGATCATACTGGGTTTTTTCTCCGAGACTTCGGCTTGGTCCACCACTAGATGCGACGCTGTCGGTTGCTGCAGCTTGGGCTTTCTCACGCCGGAACGGGTCTCGAAAGTTGTACGGGATTAGAATGAGTCCCTATAGGCCTACTGTTTTACTTGTCAGAACATCTAAACTGCATGCCAAGCTGTAATTGTACTAGACTATACACGAATGGAATGTATATGGTTGTTGCTTGAATTTTTGGCGTCTGGAAAGTTGTTTCTTTCATAACGCTAAACCCTCGTGAGAGACCGCCCCGAGTTGGCTGCCCGGCGCCGGTAGCGGGCTGCATGTGTATCGTTGCTGTTCCGCTTCTTCTGGTGGCCCAAGATTTAATGTTTGCTTTAGCTGTCATTCATATGACTGCCATCATCTTGTCGTGCACACCAGGCTGTGTAATATTCCGCGTCTCGCTGAAACAGAGTTTGCCGTGCTTGACTCCGGCGAACAAGCCATCCCGTGCGCTAAGACGTTTAGACGGGTTGATCGAGTCCTTCAGTTTCTTGCTGAGTGGCAGTCATGTGTATCCAAAGAAGTGAAACACAGTTTGGAAACTCACAATGAAATGACACGTCAGTCAACCTGCTTGTGTAAACCCACTGGAAACTTGCCTCGCAAGTGGCTTTGTTGCCAAGCCTTGAGTCGGCAGTCGCGCCACTCACGCTCACCGGCCGTATCCCGACACTATGAAAAAACAACCCCGGCACTCGGCGAAGAAAGCGCAATACATTTCTCCTCGAAGTCGTGTAAAGTATGTCTTTCTACCCACCTTGTGCCGAATTTAGACTTTTTGATGAGCTCGTTCAGTCGTCGACAGATCGCTTTGGAACTTGAAACTGTCAGCCCACTAGAGTTGCCGCTTCGAGACACTCTCAAGTGCGAGCTACTTGACGTTGCATGCCTTGATAGGGCAAGATTCAAGTCATGACTTCCGCAATAATTATAGAGTGCTCAGTTCAAGTGGACTCTGCTGCGGCACTGTACTCGGCCACCCGTGCCACGCCCCAGTGGCGGATCTAGGATATCACAAGGGGGGGGGCCCAACATTCAGTTGTCCGGCTGTAAGCCTAGCGCCAACCACGTTTGTTGATGCGTATAGCACCGAATGGGGGGAGGTCGGAAATTTCTCTGTTTTTTCCTCTAAAAATCAAGGATTTTCCTTGATTCATAAAGTATAGTTATCCAAGAAAAAAAGCAAAAAAAAAACAAGAACGTGTCAAACAGAAAAAACTGTACGTAACACAGACTCGAACTGTCGACGTGGCGAATAGAGGGCGTGCTTTACCACTTTTCTTTAGAGACCTACTCGTTTGCGGTCCCGCACAGCGTTTGCGCGCGAAACCTACTTCATTTTGTAATGCTTATTACATTTTTATATTTTGTGCAATCGGCTCTTAACAAATTTGTTGTATATTTAAAGCAGTCCTCAAATGCCCAAAAGCCAAATCCGTTTTTAGTGTTGGCAATAATGACGCCGCCGATTGCTTTTGAAATCGTCTAAGGTTTGACAAAGAGAGAATTATGAGTTTCTGAGTGAGTCACTAAGGCTTCGATTAAAATTCACATCTTACCAACAGCTTCTATTTTTCATCGTCACTCAGATTCCATTTTCTTTAAAAAATGAAGTAAATTTTCTTCATAGCACAGTGGAGCAGAGGACGGAAACGGGGTCGTAGTGCGCAGCGCCACTGCCGGTCGCCTGGGATATCGCGGGAGAGCCTATACTTAGCTATAGTTCCGTTACGAATACGCCGTGTTCCGAATTTGACGCTTGAAATTGGATCTGAGCCCCCAAACACACTAAAACTGCACACATTTAAATCTTGTTTCCGTCGTATAATGTTAATTA